>VIAB01003442.1:30741-53915 GCA_009801035.1 Oophaga pumilio
CCACTAGTAATGACTGTGTCTCCCTTCCATCTGCTGCTGAAAGTTAAGTTTATTTTCAAAAAATTCCTTTGACGCACCTAAAGGGTTAATAAACTTCTTGAATTTGGTTTTGAGCATCTTCAGGGGTGCAGTTTTTAGAATGGTGTCACTTTTGGGTATCTTCTACCATATAGACCCCTCAAAGTGACTTTAAATGTGAGGTGGTCCCTAAAAAATGGTTTTGTAAATTTTGCCAGAAAAATGAAAAATCGCTGGTCAACTTTTAACCCTTATAACTTCCTAACAAAAAAATATTTTGATTCCAAAATTGTGCTGATGTAAAGTAGACATGTGGGAAATGTTATTTATTAACTATTTTGTGTGATATATCTCTGTGATTTAAGGGCATGAAAATTCAAAGTTGGAGAATTGCAAAATTTTCACCAAATTTCCGTTTTTTCACAAATAAACGCAAGTCATACTGAAGAAATTTTTACCACTATCATAAAGGACAATATGCTACGAAAAAACATTCTCAGAATCACCGGGATCCGTTGAAGCGTTCCAGAGTTATTATCACATAAATTCACAGCTGTCAGAATTGCAAAAATTGGTCTGGTCATTAACGTGCAAACCACCTTCGGGGGTTAATTGTGTGTGATAAAATGTAGTTTCCATTTTATTATGTGTATATAATATATTCATATTTAGGCATTAACATTGGAGTAACCTGCCGCCTACACTTTTCCATGAACTGATGGAGAGACTGATATCAATATGTCTCTAGCCATAGTGAATATTCCTAAGTGCGTCTTGAATATTCGTGTTGTCATGCATGTGTGAATGTAGCCCAGCTGAGAGAATACAGCGGCTTGATCTTAAGGTAAAATGTAGCATTGACATTGAGTCATGATGGAAGCCAGGAAGGTGACAAATTACATAAATATTCCACTTCTAATATCTATTTATATTTCCATTTATATCTGGGTCAGTGAGCGGCAGGTTGCTACATTGCTGATGCTTTTTGATATTTTGCCATAAAGTTATAATAATGAATGAACAGAAGATTTATGAATATTGGTGCTGGGCAATGTGTACAATGTATAAGGAGCCTTTAGAAAAACTGGACAGTCTCAGCAAGAAGTAGCGGTAGAATCACGTGCAAACAAATCTACACAAGTGGATGTCTCTCTGAAGAGGAGGACATTTTCTTTGCACTCGTCATCACCTCTAACACGTCGTGGCAGACAGCAGGCACTTGTAAGGAGAAGGAAAGTTGTGAATTTGGTGGACAGTGAGACTTCCAAACATCCATCTAAAGATCTAAAGAAAATTTCCACAAAACCCTGTTGTCTTCCTCAGGATGAGTGGCCGACAACACAAGGTCGATTAGTTAAATCTATTATCTACTTTGATCCCATCCCTGGTGAAAACACTGCGTAATCCAACTGAAACCATACATAAGAAATTTCCCCTAATCAGCCATATTAATCTACGCTGAGCCACCATGGCATGGACTCCACCTCTGTAAGCGTCCAGTAATAAGGGCACCAAGATATTGGCAGCTGCTCATTTAGTCCTGAAAGCCGAGGCCTCCATGGATTGAACTTCCTTTTCCCGCACACCCCACAGATGCTCTATCAGACTTATTTGGAAGCAGAACGTTTTTGGGTCGTCGTCTACAGCAGCCGATGAGCAGAACAGATTCTCACTCGATGCAACATTCTTGGCTCTCATCGAGTCCTGTCCTTTCTCATCTTCACTGAACGGGTTAAAGACCACATATTAAGACGTCTTTTATCTCAGAAGTATGTGGTAGTTTTCTATGACCAGAGTGTGAACACATTTGTAGTTTTCTTCTGGGATCGAGCTGGAAGCCATTCTGCCTAGTGTGTGTCTTCGTAGTGTCACAATGGATCTCCACCACTTGTCTACAGTTGCGTGTGCAGGGGTGCTTTACATGTGAAAAGGGCTATACATAGCAAAAACAAGTACAATAATCCTGAAAAAACGACTCTTCTACGGGTAGAGGAAGGAGCGGACCCTGCCTGAGAGGGCTCACAGTCTACAAGATGTCACCATGGTTCTCCTTCACGGACATCCCTTTCAGGAAGAGGTAGTTAATCTCTGTGCGCACTTCACTTTTCTTCATTCTTGAAGCGTCACATCACTTCATAAAAAAATATATTTCTCCAGAATTTCAGATATCATAAAATAAGCTCTTGGGCAGGTTCTCAGGGAGATCTATGTCCGGCCCATAGATCTTAACAGCTCATTTACATATAAGAAAACCATGGATTTCTCTAGAAAAAGACGTCAGATCGCAGATATCAAGGCATCATTTTAATCAGCTTCCTATGATCTACATGTCCATATAGACGGCTTAGGAGGGTTGATCTTACTGACAGAATCCCTTTAACACTAGGGATCGCTGAAATCAAAATTCTGGGGGTGAAGTGAAGCACTGTGCTCCTGCCATCTGGTGAAACGACCCAGCACATGGACCAGGGCTCTCGCGAGATGAGACCAGAGTGGAGCCATTATGATACATGTATCAAGGTTCAGTGGAGTGAATAGAATTACAAACTTTTCTGTGCTTACTTTTTTTTAATTATTTGCTTTGATTTTTTTTAGTGGCTAAATATTAGACAAATAAAAGTATGGAAAAGTTATAAAAACTGGTGCAAGAGGAATGTTGACCAAATGTCCATAGCATAATATTCTCTAAGGTTGGGGCTTCATAGCAACATGTGTTAAACAGCAGCAATTCCCAGACAAGTTGCACAAATTTTAAGCCTCTGATATTTCTGTTTTGCTGTGTGTGTATATATGTATGTATATATATATATATATATATACATACACACATATATACACACAAATAGGAAACAGATGACATCAGAGGATATAAAAGTACACGATATATATGTATAAAAAAAACAAAGATAAAGTTGCACGAGTCTGGCATTGAAACCGATGGAGAGTCATGTGTGACTCGCGACAGAGAATCTTACACATTTCAAAATATATGTGACTAATGTCACAATGAGACATCACAGGAAGTCATAAGATGTAGCAACATAAAGCAGGAATCACATTGTCTTGCAAAAAAAAAATATAGCTCTGGCCTAAGGCTATGTTCACATGGAATTTTTTTGTGAATTTTGGAGGACATTTTGCTCAAAAATCCACATCAAATACTCTTCGAATAAGCTTCCTATTGATTTCAGTAGTTAAATATTCCTATAGTGCGCATAGTCCTGTTTTTTTTCTATTTTTCTTTTATGTGGAAACAAAAGCAAAAGCGGAAAAAGTGTGGAAACAAAATGCAAACCACCAAACAGATCGACACCATATTTAAATATATTTTTTATTTCACAACATATTAAAAAAATATATTTGGATAATTTTTTGTCATTTAATTAGAAGACTGTGCGAACCGTAATCGTTGAGAACCCTACAAATGGCAGAAACTACATCAAAAGGCAAGATCAATGACAAAAGGGGATTTAGGCCTTATTCACATAGCGTAGTTCTGAAACCTAAAGGTGTAGAGATAAAATTGGGATTATAAAAGGCAGCTTTGTATATCCCATACATTCATCCTAAGATCTGGCCAATAGGCTGAAAACCTGTGCCGATATTGCATGGTGTGTACTAGGCCTGATGTGGAGGCTGCAGAGCTGAAGTTTCAGGTTTGTGCTAATTCACATGATCGTATTACAGACATATTTTTTTTACTCTAAATATTTTACCGCCAGACCTCGTATCTCATGATGCAGGACGAGTCGGCAGTTACAGCCGTGATGCGGACTACATTTATAGAGCCACATAATATGGAGATGTGAGCCTTCCCCAAGGATGGATTTAAGTGCAGCAGTTTTGTTGCAGAAATTTCTGAGACTAAAAATCCATTTCATTCATCTGGATGCAAGTATTTAGTGGCACATCTCTGGATTTCTGTAAGTTCTACTTAGACAAATGTAGAAATTTCTGCGATGTGTATTCACACTTAGAACCTACATAGTTGTCTTGTATCGTGCAAATGTCAATGTTCCAGAAGTGATGGGTCAGGGGCAAAGACCCTCCAACACAGCCTTGATCGAAAAAGATCCTTGGACTTACAAATGGCAGTGTTGCATGGCTTCTACTTTCTAAAAAACAGCGGCACGTTTGTTAAAGGGCCATTGTGTATTACTAACTTGGTCACAAATGGGACCTGCCCATGGACAAGTGTCATGGTTTTGAAGGAAATGTTTTCTGTATATCCCCCTTTAAATTATGTTCTTTTAAGAGGACTGTAAACACTTTACTGTCAAAGTGGTCTTCAAAGGTGAGAGGGCGAATGGTAAAAGGTAAGATGTGCCAAAGTAATGGAAGCAATTCAGTAAAGTCAACAAATCATTAAATGGAACCAGTCATCAGGTTCAAGTTGCTCAAAAAATGGGTAACATGAATCAGACACCATGTTTCAGAGTAAGGATTCTTTGAAAAGCCGGCTGGGAACTGTGTCTCAGCTAACTAGTACAAGGCAGGTCCCTGGCCAGGTTCTCCCTTTAAACTGATATGCAGAAATCTTGTAATATCTGCTAAGTCTCAGTACATCTCACCGATCACCTACACTTTTTAGATTGTTATAAGTAGTAAAGAGATAACCAGCTTTAATATTTGATTCACTGACGATTGTGCCCTCGGAGAGAAGCACTGGTATTAGCCTTCATTATTAGGTTGTCATAAACATTACACAACCATAATCTGAAGGCTGGACAATTACCATGTTTCCCCAAAAATAAGACCTACTCCAAATATAAACCCTATGACAGAATTTTTGGAGTATGCTTGAAAGAGAAGACATACTTAAAAAATAAGTCCTAATCACAGTCAGGGGCCCTCAGCGCTTCTACTCCAAGGTTAAGACTGCTTAAGGACCTTTGGCGACTTCAGAGGCATGTGACCATGATGTCTCTAAAGGTTTCTTAATGGCAAGAGTCTAAAAAAAAACAAAAAACCAGGAGACAGTCTGGTGTGCAGGGCTAGTGGTAGGGGGAAGGGAGAACAAACTGGGCAATTTCTCAGGGCCTCCACTCTCTTGGTAGTACCCCAAGTTTCTATTCCAAGGTTAAGACTGCATGATGACCTTTGGTGACATCACGATCATGTGACCATGGTGTCACCAAAGCTCTACACTGCAGGAGTCTAGAACTGAAAGGGACACAAGCTGGTATGTGCGTGCTCTGTGTATATACAGGTGTATGTACATTTCTGCCAGCACTTGTTAGTTACCAATTTATCAAGCGGTGTGCACCTTACTCCAGGAGGCCTGTTCAAGACTGTCGTGTACAGTCATGGCCAAAAGTTTTGAGAATGACACAAATATTATATTTTCACATGATCTGCTGCCCTCTGGTTTTTATGTGTGTTTGACAGATGTTTTTATCACAGACAGAAATATAATTGCAAACATATGAGTAAAAAAAGCTTATATTGACAGAATGAGTTAATGCAGCAAGTCAATATTTGCAGTGTTGACCCTTCTTCAGGACCTCTGCAATTCTCCCTGGCATGCTCTCAATCAACTTCTGGACCAAATCCTGACTGATAGCAGTCCATTCTTGCACAATCAATGCTTTCATTTTGTCAGAATTTTTAGGTTTTTGTTTGTCCACCCGTCTCTTGATGATTGACCACAAGTTCTCAATGGGATTAAGATCTGGGGAGTTTCCAGGCCATGGACCCAAAATCTCGATGTTTTGTTCCATGAGCCATTTAGTTATCACCTTTGCTTTATGGTAAGGTGCTCCATCATGCTGGAAAAGGCATTGTTGATCGCCAAACTGCTCTTGGAGGGTTGGGAGAAGTTGCTCTTGGAGGACATTCTGGTACCATTCTTTATTCATGGCTGTGTTTTTAGGCAAGACTGTGAGAGAGCCGATTCCCTTGGCTGAGAAGCAACCCCACACATGAATGGTTTCAGGATACTTAACAGTTGGCATGAGACAAGACTGGTGGTAGCGCTCACCTTGTCTTCTCCGAATGAGGCGTTTTCCTGATGTCCCAAACAATCGAAAAGGGGATTCATCAGAGAAAATAACTTTACCCCAGTCCTCAGCAGTCCACTGCCTGTACCTTTTGCAGAATATCAGTCTGTCCATGATGTTTTTTCTGGAGAGAAGTGGCTTCTTTGCTGCCCTCCTTGAGACCAGGCCTTGCTCCAAGAGTCTCCGCCTCACAGTGCGTGCAGATGCACTCACACCTGCCTGCTGCCATTCCTGAGCAAGCTCTGCACTGCTGGAAGCCCGATCCCGCAGCTGAAACACTTAAGAAACGGTCCTGGCGCTTGCTGGTCTTTCTTGGGCGCCCTGGAGCCTTTTTGGCAACAATGGAACCTCTCTCCTTGAAGTTTTTGATGATGCGATAGATTGTTGACTGAGGTGCAATCTTTCTAGCTGCGATACTCTTCCCTGTTAGGCCATTTTTGTGCATTGCAATGATGACTGCACGTGTTTCTTTAGAGATAACCATGGTTAACAGAAGAGAAACAATGATGCCAAGCTCCAGCCTCCTTTTAAAGTGTCCAGTGGTGTCATTCTTACTTAATCATGACAGATTGATCTCCAGCCATGTCCTCATCAACACCCACACCTGTGTTAATGGAGCAATCACTGAAAAGAGGTTAGCTGGTCCTTTTAAGGCAGGGCTGCAATGATGTTGAAATGTGTTTTGGGGGATAAAGTTCATTTTCTAGCCAAATATTGACTTTGCAAGTAATTGCTGTTAAGCTGATCACTCTTTATAACATTCTGGAGTATATGCAAATTGCCATTAGAAAAAGTGAAGCAGTAGACTTTGTAAAAATTAATATTTGTGTCATTCTCAAAACTTTTGGCCATGACTGTACATCAGTTTAACTGAATCAGGGTCATTATTCTAGTTAGCACATCGCCAGGTGTAAACAGAAGTTGTGCTGCTAACATGATACATACTTGGTTAGCCTGTGTAAACAGTAGACGGTTGTACATGGAAAAAGGATTTCAAGAAATTCATGATGGAATTCAGTGTTTGTAGAGTTATGTTAATGTTTCAGGATGTGATGACATGATTTATTTGAGTAAACATTCAGTTTTTAGTCAAGAATAAATGTAGATTGTTGTTCGTGGGGAAAAAAAAAACCTAAGACATCCTCTGAAAATAAGCCCTAATGCATCTTTTGGAGCAAAAAATATTACAAGACCTTGTCTCAGTTTGGAAAAACATGGTAGATACATTTTAGCCATTAGAGTTGTTCAACCTGGTCAATCATGGTCAATGACACCAGGAGAGGGACAGGGAACGTCCTTTCAAAGATCATTCCTGAGTTTAAAAGATCTTGCTTCTGACTGTGAGGCAGAAACATCGTTAACTTTATTCTTTTGGTATGTTACAGACTGCTGAACCAATTTATTTTTTTTTTTCACCTGCCGAACACTGATTATGGTTGAAATTTTTGATTAATGTGTATGACCATCTATACGATCAATTAATATAGACCAGAAGGATGCATGCGATCAGGTAGACATGTAATGATAGTGGATGGGAGAATCATACCACTAAGATTTTTCCAAGAGTGAATCATAAAGCCATCATGTGGAGTTTTAGGTACCTAACATGGAAATGAGTGACTCCTTTTATCCTATATAAGATCAACCTTTTGCTGTAGTGGACAGAAATGGGGAAACTAAAGGCGACTACACACTGTGTGCACAATTATTACGTATTTTGACCAGATCGCCACTTTTGTGCAGATTTTCACCCTCCAAGCTGTATAACTGTGAATGCTTATTAGATAAAGCAGATCAGGTGATGTGTATTTGTGTAACGAGGGAGGGTGAGGCCAAAGGATATAACACTTTATCAACGTATGCAGGATTATTAGGCAGCTGTTTTCCTTAGGCAAAATGGGTCTAAAGAGATTTAACTGGACTTTGAAAAGTCAAAAATTGTCAAGTCTTATTGAGGGATGCAACACTTTAAATTGCTAAGATATGGGGCGTGATCACTGACCCATCAAAAGTTTTGTTGCAAATAGTCAACAGGGTTGCAAAATATGTGTTGAGATAATAAAAAGCATATTAACTGCCGAAGGTGTGAGAAGAATCAAACGTGAAGCGACAAGGAGGCCATTATGCTCCTCTGCGGTCATATTCCAGAGCTACAACCTACCTGGAACCCAGAAGTACAAGGGTTCAGTGCTCAGAGACATGGCGCAGTGAAGGAAAGCTGAAACTTGACCTCCACTGATCAAGACACAAAAGAAGAAACTTCAACACAGGGCCAATAAATATCTGAAGACAGATTTTTCAAAGATTTTATGGACTGATGAGATAAGAGTAACTCTTAATGGAAAAGATGGATGGGTTTTTGGCTGGATCAGTAACAAGCAAAAACTTCCACTTTGACTCTCATGTGAGCATGGTGGAAGGGGCGTATTGCTTCGGGCTCACATTATTAAAGATGAGCTAGTTGGACCTTTTCGACTGAAGACAAACTCAAAGCCAACTCTCAAACGTACTGCCAGATATTAGAAGACACTTTTCTTCAACCAGTGATGGAAGAAAAAGTCTGAATCTTCCAAGAAAACAATGATTTTTATGCAGGACAAATGCAGCATCGAAGTAAAAATACAAGTTGTCAAATACTTGTGCACACAGTGGACATCTTGTATGTCTGTCGCCTCAGTACTTTTGTCACAAAGCAAGTTTACTGGACTTCGCAAAGCCTAGTGGTAAGGGGTTTTTAATAGGGAGAGTGGTGTAAGTAGTCAGACACCTCCCGTGACTGCTTATGTCCGGAAAAAAAACAAAAGGATTTGATATTTTAATTCCGGAAATCATCTGTTGGTGGGAAGAATCAGAGGCCCCACACACATTAGATAAACAGCTCTGACCACAATCATGTGGATGGGGCTTTAATGTAAGTGACTGGCTATTTCCTTAACCATAGCCAAGAACTCATGATTTTTCACTTATGCCCTGGACTCACCAAGTGTCCGGTTAACCCACTGGTCCTACAGATATTGAACGAAAATTCTAGTTGACATGACGTTTAGTCTGGAAGGGGTTGTCTGGAAACATACTGATGACCTAGTCTAGAAAAGTCATCAATGTGAGACGGGTGGGGACCAATATCCGACACCCCCACCAATCAGCTGACATCTTTTCTGACACTAGCCAGATGTAAGCAATCTTTAGGCAGAACCTCGCTGTTTAGTGGCCTCTACAGAGTTCACTTGACTTGGAGATAAAGTGCAGATGCTCTAGGGCTAGGTGATAAATATGTACATCCCGGACAACTCCTTCAGGTATTTGTATTTTATCCTTGTCAGAAATCGAATAGCACAACTATGGAAGAATAATGAAAAAAATAATCCAACACAGTAAATAAATGTACGAGTGTACCGCAAAATAGATGTAGTGCGAGCGTTGTAGAAAACAAAGTTATCCTTTATATACAAAGTGAACTGATGCATCAGAAAGTCAATGAAAGCATACATGAGGAGGCATTGTCTAGTGTTATAACTTATTTTTCACCCTTTTACAAAGGAACAATGCATCTTAAAGACGTCCAAACATACCATTACAAAATAAAAAAGGTCCTATATATTAAAAAAAACAAAAAGTAACAAAAGGGGAAGTCTTAAAATAAAATAAAAATGTCCAATATTTATAAAATACAAAATGTCTTCATGGCATTGAGTGTCCTTTGTAGAAACAATTCATAGTGTCTTGCAACAGAGACCAGATGGCGTGTTCTTCCGTGTAGTGTTCAATCCGCCCGGGTCTACAAAACCAAGATCTAATAGCTATAAAATACTTGGTATAAAAGTATTTTACAAAAAAAAAAGATAAAAATGAAGATTAACGTAGTATCCTAAGGCACTGTGCTGTGAGAGCGCTATACAGTCCATGCAGTGTTATTCCGGAGGAGTCATAGTCTCCGCTCACACGTACGCTCCGAGGGCGGAGTGGAACTCAGTCAGACATTGTACCAGTTGCTGGAACTTGGGCCTTTCTTCAGGGTCCAAAGCCCAGCAGCACGCCATGACTGCAAACCTGGAGAACAGGAGGGTGGTAGAAGGTTACACATGGCCATGATGCAACATTAACAGCAAAAATGAAGCTCAACATGTGTCATCTTCTCTGTATCTGTAGATATGGGGGATGGTCTCAAAATGGAGGAATGTACAACTTTATTAGGGGGGAGGTGCAGAAGGTGTTGTGATGGGGAGCCTAGGTCTAATAAGTGCACAGTGGGAAATGTTCATGTGAGTAGTGGTGTGTTCAGATCATGATGTCCTGCCTATTAAATAAAGGCCGTCCCGGCCAGGTGGGTCTATCTGTATTTCCAAATAAACCGGTAACAGAACATGCTGGCCATGAAAATCAATGACTTAACATATCGGGCCAAGACGGTCAACGCAAAAGATGTTCCTACATAATCCTCTCTACAATGTTCATAAAGTGGCACATGTAAAGGGGTCTTTATAAAAAAAATGTCTTTTAGAAATTCAAAGTATTATATCATCAGAGATGCCAATAAATCATACAGAGAACTAAATGTCTGAAGCGCTGTGGAATATGTTGGTTGGTGCTACATAGGCATAAATGAAAGAATAAGTTAGGTATGAAGGACATGAGAAAGCAGCGTCAGAGCCATTCTCACCATCAGAGCCCATGTATGTCTCCTCTACATACCGTCACGTTGCACAGAACTCATACTTACAGTTCGTCGGGGCAGTTGATCGGCTGAGCTATTCTGTAGCCGTCTTTTAGGTAAGCAGCCATCTCAAATGGGTCAATATCAACATAAGGAGTCTGTCCCAACGTCATCAGTTCCCACAGTGTTACTCCAAATGCCCACTGCAAGAAAGAGCAATACCACACGCTGCGTGAGAGCAATTCTGCATCCAGACTGCAAACAGCAGATTTATTATTTTTTTAATTGCATATCTTCATGCACGATTTTTAAGTTTTACAAAAAACTCAAACCAGATTTCCCCTTTGCTGCTGAGCAAAAGCCTCCATTTATGCTGGGTTCTTATATGGCAGAATGGTTCAGCTATTACCTCTACATCTCTACGGCTACAGATCTAAAAATGCTCCCAATTATGGTTTTTTTAATTTTATTTTATAAATGTTGGATTATTAGATTTTGGATGAAAGTAAATGTACTCTACATGTTTTGGGTAAGAGACATGTAGCTGGGTCACCACTGTCTACCGAAGCTTGCAGAACCACCGCTGTTTACAGATCTGCTGTATCAAGCTGTAGGTGAAGCTCCAGATCCATCGCTGCACAGTCAGGAACAGAATTATCTTAGCTCCTAGACCAACTAGTGACAATCTGCCTCGACATAGCAGCCCCCACAGCATCACAATAGTGCCTGTGCCCCCTCTGCCACCTTCCAGCTTTGCCAGCTGTTTGGCGGGGGCAAGGGACCAAGGTAAAACATAAATCATGAGTGTAGCACAATGCAGAGAAGTCCCCAGGGATCGGCCATAGAAAGCGATGATAAATAATAATGACTCCTTGAACCAGGTCATTTTCTACTTTCAGCTGGGAACAAGACTCTCGAATGTTTCTTCAATAGAAGGAAGTCTGATTTCACAAGTCTGAAATCACACAGATATTGTGGAATGTTCTCGGGACATTTCTGAAGTCTTGGTCGCTGATAAGATAAGTGAGTTTTCATATTTGATATAATGGGAATCAGATTAGTGACATAATAAAACAACGCAACCATTTATACAACAGTGAAAATAGAAAAAGTGCCATTGTAAAGGGTGCGGACACGATGATGTAAGGTGCAGACACTTCTGTCCTACATGGTGACGCCAGACAGGGCAACTTCTGAACAGCCCTGGTAAGGACGCCAGGAGAGTGTTACACAAGGGAGAGGACTTCTTACCGAGCTGCTCTGTGTAGGTGGAGTATGAAACCAGTAGCACCAGAAGCCCCGTGAGTAAACCATGTAATACTTCCACCTGTCAGCCTTATCTGTGTAGTTGATAGAATAGGTTTCACTTTAGTAAATTCTATCTACAGTCACAGAAAATCTAAAGTGAAACAAGGAGGAGTAAGTGAGGCAGGGAATTATAACTGGGTGTGGACAGAAATCATCATGTGATAAAAATAAAATTATCAATATAATTACCATTAAATACTACACATTTGCTTATATCGGTGCAGAGGCAGCTGCTGAATCCTTATCTGCACACATTGCACAATTGTGAAACCAGCCGCTCTCTAGAAAGTGGGGGAACACAGAATTTGCACCTTATTGGCCTACAGTCAGATCCAGAAATATGTGGACAGTGACAAGTTTTGTCATTTTAGCTGTTTTCAAAAACATATTCAAGATACACATAGGCTATGTGCACACGCTGCGGATTCAGATGCGGATCCGCAGCGTTTTTGGATGCGCGGAATTGCATCAAATCCGCAGTGTAGTGCACAGCCAATGTTATTCTATGTGATTTTGAGGTTTGTTGTGCACATGCTGCGGAAAAATACGCACGGATTTGCAGTGGTTTTTTTCCGCAGCATGTCTTTTTTTTGCGGATCTGCAGCGTTTCTGCACCCATGGACTTGCATTGAGTCAGGCACATCCGCAGCAAAACCACAGTTTAAAAAAGATTTGCTGCGGATGTGGGTGCAAGAAACGCTGAATACAAGGTTATCCTGGAAAAACAGTTGATTCCTTCTGCTCAGGCAATGTTCCCCAACTCTGAGGACTGGTTTTTCCAGCAGGACAATGCGCCATGCCACACAGCTAGGTCAATTAATGTGTGGATCAAGGACCACCACAACAAATCCCTGTCATGGGCAGCCCAATCTCCAGACCTGAACCCCATTTGAAAACCTCTGGAATGTAATCAAGAGGATGATGGATAGTCACAAGTCATCACACAAAGAAGAACTGCTTACATTTTTGTACCAGGAGTGGCATAAGGTCACCCAAAAGACTGCTGGAAAGCATGCCAAGACGCATGAGAGCGGTGATTAAAAATCATGATTATTCCACAAAATATTGATTTCTGAACTCTTCCTGAGTTAAACATTAGTATTGTTGTTTCTAAATGATTGTGAACTTGTTTTCTTAGCATAATTTGAGGTCTGTAAGCACTGCATATTTTTGTTATTTTGATCATTTCTCATTTTCTCAAAATAAATACAAAATTTATTGCTTGGAAAATCGGAGACATGTTGTCAGTAGTTTATAAAATAAAAGAGCAATTTACATTTAACCCAAAAATATACCTATAAAAAGAAAAATCAGACAAACTGAAAATTTTGCAGTGGTCTCTTAATTTTTGCCAGAGCTGTATATAGTCATTATGGGCTTAAAGTGCAGACTCTCAGTTTTAATTTCAGGGTATTCACATCCTAAATTACAGCTCTGTAGCCATCTCTTATTCAAGGGACCAAAAGAAATTGGACAATGACCTCAAGAGCTCTTTAATGGGCTGCATGGGCTATTCCATCGTCAATCCATGATCAATTAAGCAGGTAAAAAGTCTAAAGCTGATTCCATGTGTGGCACTTGCATTTCGAAGCCGATGCTGTGAACCCACAACATGCGGTCAAAGCATGCACCACTGTCATTGAGGAGGTAGATTGCAAATGGTCTGTAAATTTATGGACAGTAAGCAAAAAAGTTTTTTTTCCCGAGGTCAGCAGTACCCGGTTGGGAAAAAAAAAAAAAAAGTAAATCTGCAATTCTTTAAAACCTTTGATCAGTCTTTACTGCCCATGTGCTAAAAGAGACTGGGCTGTGCAGTACAAACTAAAAAAGAGACCAGAGAAGAAATAGGATCCTCCATTTCCCATCAATCTGCTAAGATTGCTTCTTCCTGCACTACCCACTCGCCCCTTCTCCACACTCCTGTTTGCTCCAAGCCTCTGCCAATCAGACCACATTGCAGTTACAGCAAGTTGGTGGAGAACAAAAATGGAGGAAAGCAGGGAGTAGACAAACAGGGGGTAAATAATCTTTGTCATAAGGACCAAGCTCAAACGGGGGCAGTGAAAGTCTTTGCGCTCTGCTATAAACACTCTGAGGCCCGACTTGTCTCTCACCTTGAAAGTGCTCGAGGGACAATTGTAAAACTGAAGTGTCACAGTGTGCGCTCTGCACTCACACACATCCTGACTACAACCAAGGAAGACTTAGGGAATGGGGTGGTTTAGCGTGCCCGAATCACTTCTGTACTGAATATGGGGTGCAATTCTCAGTATCTGCTTTTATTCTGTAAGTCTTTATTAGGGATGTGCTCTTTCTAAAGGGGCATGGGGAGAGTCTTAAAATCAGTGAGTTTTTGACCAGTTGGACAGAAAAAAAAAAACTTGACATGTAGGTTGGCAACACTCCCTACTGAATTGTATAGGAGTTCCTAACATTGCAGAGCACACTTCCTAGTTAGGAAGCCTTAGGCCGGGTGCCCACAATAAGGAACTAGCAGCGCTTTGGACATAGTGCATGTTCGCTGCGTACAAAGCGCTGACGGCTACTGAACCGTGTGGATTCACCGTGTCCAATACATTCTATTGGTGAAATTTCTCTTGTGGAAACTAGCGTCCCCGCAAGAGAAATTGACATGCTGCGGTCTGGAAAGAAGTGCCGCATGTCCGTCTCCAAAGGGTGATAAGCAGGCGACATGGTGGATACGGGATTTCTAGAAATCCCGCTGCATGAATACGCAGTGTCAAACCCACAGCAATTACTGATCATGGGCACAAACCCTTATACAAATCATTAGAGAGCTCCTCTATATTCAGTACAGTGCACAATAGGGCCTCATTCTCCAGCTAGACATGGTGGGATCAGCATCAATCACAGAACTGCCAGTATCGTCCTAACTTGGACGACCACGTTACAGAGCACACGCCAGCTCTCCTGACAGGTCTGCTCTAGTAAATCCCCCAGCATCAAAGTTTCTTACTTTGGGTTGTGCTGTTCCCCTGCTTCACATTTGAGAAAAATATAAATACAATGACAACTAAATGTGAGTATTTCACCTATCAGTAGTGTGGGCACGTACAGCTGGGCACTGCTGAATCAGGGCTGCCATACGCCTTATTTACAGGGTATGTAACAAGAAGGATGTAAAGGCGGTGACCGTCCTGAGCCAAATGTACAACAATCACCCAAGTGCTGATCTCGGTGCCTTAACACTCAATGACGCCAGCATCTCTCCTCTTGTCTGTAATCCCCTCTCCTCGTACTTCTGTTCCCACCTTTGCCCTTTGAGTGACGATCTGCAGTGAATGAAACATCTAAGCGCAGAAGTCTTTGTTCTTATCCCAAACAAGTGTCCGACTTACATCAAATAAACACTTAAAGAGTGTGGAAAAAATGACCAGAGTGGGATACTATCCCTTCTAGTTGGGAGCGTGCAGCTCCACTACATACACAGCCATTACCAGAAACCAGATTATCCCATTCTACGTACATACCTGCGGTGGGAAATGAGTATTAGCCGCTCTACGGATTTAATTCTAATAGGCTTCTTTTTATTAAAAACACTCCAATCATTAAAGGGTGCAGCTTTATGATAATTGCCCCAGTTGCTTATAATCAGTGTAAGACAACATACACCCGCAGCCTCCACTGGGCTGCGCTGGGCGACGACTTCAGCCGCATTGTTCAATCAGGAGGATGGACAGGTCTGGTCACCCGCCCCGACCTCAAAAGCCATATTTAGGTGCAGATAGGAAAGAAGAAAACAAGATGTGCACACGGCCATCACCTCATTATCAGGGCATTTCCCAGGAATTTTAGATATTTGTTATTAAAGGGGTCGTCCACTACCGAAACAGCTCCATGTCAAACCCTATGTTTCCCTCCGCTTACACGCCCCTCCGATGCCCAGGGCGCTCCAGACATTGTTGGGTCATGCAGCGGCTGTCACTTCCTCCGGATGTCTTATTTGTCTGAAGGACCAGCACTGTGCCGACACCATAGGGGAGTAAAAGGTGGTTTGTTTTATAATGGGGTAACAGTGATTGAGACGGGCTTGTCGGAGTAGTGGACAGCTACTCTAAGACCAAACCCAAAAGGCAATGATTATGTGTCAATATAAGAACAGCAGAAAACGAGAATGTAATACCTGGAATCCATCACCTGTGACTGATGTTGTGGACTGCCTTACTCAGACGCCTCCATCCATCTGCAAGTGTAACTCGCAGGACCGGTCTAGTGGTATAATACTATATCTCGCAGCGTTGTGCTGCCGAGCATCGTTTTATAGGAGGATGGTACAGCAATACTAAGAGCAGACTATGGACCCGGACCCCCAGCTTCACAACCAGTCGGAGCTAATCACCACTTTGGGCCCTATGATTTTTCTGAAAAAAGCTGAAAACTTTGATATCATCCAATCCTTACGAGTCCGGCCCGATTACAGCCACACTAAGATGCCTCATTCCTTACTGGCCCCTCCAGGATTATAATTAGCCCTGGTCTGCTAATAGCCGTGCACCTCACATAACACATGGATCTCGCCTACAGAATACTCTGATTTTTAAACTGTGATCAGTCACTTTCCTCTCATATCCATAGGTCCTGACAATCTATATAGTTACAGAAAACACAAAAGAGAAAAACCTACAAACTGATGATTTAGGATACAGAGCAGGATTAGGAAGGTCAGATCAACTTTTGGCCACGTGCCCCAAAGATTAATGACATGAGTTAGGGTCCCGTCACCCTCTTCAATGTCCCCAGCGATCCCACCAACCATACGACGTGGATGGGATCGCTGGGACATCGTTAGCTTATCGCTGGTGAGCTGTCACATGGGCAGACTCACCAGTGATCAGGACCAGCGAGCACGCTGGTATCCAATGTACACATCGGGTAACTAAGCACCGCGCGGCACCTAGTTACCCGATATGTACCCTAAATACCGGCTCTCAGCACTCTACAGCAAAAGCTGGGAGCCGGTAACCAGGGTACATATCGGGTAACTAGGTGCCGTACGTTGCTTAGTTACCCGATATGTACATTGGATACTAGCGCCCAGCTCGCTGATCGTTGGTCTCCCGCTGTCACACGCAGCGATGCGCGCTGGCCAGCGGGAGACCAACGATGAAAAAATGGCATTCAAGTGGATATGTGTTGAATAATAAGCAATGAATGAAACATTAAAGGGTTTATCCCAAAATCAAAAGCTATGGTATTTCCTACATGTATGATAGAGAATAACTTGCTGATAGCTGAGGATCACATTGTTGGGGCCCCTCGAGATCCCAATATTGGGGCTGTGGAACCCTGAGAATCAGAATGTCTCCCCATCGTGCATGGAGCTTGGTGGAGGCGCTCGGTCTCTTCTCCATTCATTGTCATTTGGAGAAGAGAATGAATGGCGTGGAGGCTTGACATGCCCACCTATACACCATGCGGCTGTTCTTGGAATTCAACAACCCCTCTATATCACTTGGGGTGCAAGCAGCCATCCCCCCATGAATCAGCTAGTTGTCCCCTACCCTGCAAGTAGGTGATAACTTGTGATTTTGGGAATAGCACTTTAATACATACACTAAAATAAGGAAAATACATACATTATAAAAAAATAAGTTCCCACAATAATAGTTTATGACCTTTGGTGACTATGGGAAAAAAAATTATTTCCTTTCCGCCTCCACTGCATTGTTGCAGCACTAGCCCTGGCTCAATCACCCTCACAATTAAATGCTAAATAATAAGCCCCATTAGAGCACGTCTACACTGGATGGATATGCTGCAGATTGTCTGTCCAAGGTTGTGGCTGGAAATCCTGCAAAGTCATTTGAAAAAACGTGTGGGACTTGATTTATATCCGCAGCATATCAATTCATGCTGTAGATTTTCATGATGGATTTTACCCCTTCCAGAGCATAGGCTGAAACCCGTGACAATTCACTAGTGGCGCAAACATTTTGCCCCATGTGAACATACGCTGTTCCATACCCTCTGAGGAAGGGAACAAGTACGAACTTACCACATCGCCAGCACTGGAAAACTCTTTGTTTACCAGACTCTCGAGAGACATCCAGCGTACCGGTCGGTTCTCATTGTCACCAAGACAATGGTAATCCATAGGGAAAAGGTCTCGTGATAGAGCATTATCTGTAATCTTTACCTGGAGAGACTCGTCAATCCTGGGAAAACAGAAAATTTGCATGAATATAAATGTCAGTGATCATGTGGAAATGGTTGATAAAGTGAAAGCTTTTCTAGTGCGATTTTTTTTTGGGGGGGCATCAGGTTCAGTTTCCATTGGATTGATAGGCAGAACAGTCCACTATGGCAGTCTACACATTAATAGTAGAAGTGATGTCAGCACTGAGATGCAAACTACTTACACACAATTTCTAGCAGCAAGGTCTTTGTGGATAACTTCCCGCCTGGCCAAGTAACTCATCCCACAGGCTATCTGAATCGCCATGTGTACAAGATCTTGCTGGGAAATAGCCTAAAGGAGGGGGAGAAAAAAAAGATAAAACAACTATTGTGAGAAAACAGGACATCATAGTGTCAAACATACCAAAATCTATCAATAAGAGGACAGCTAGTGAACAACTTTTTCTGCCCGGTCTCCAAGTTGATAAGCCGGCCTGGAGGCTGAAAAGTCAAAGAAAAAAAAAAAAGAAGCCTCTATTGCTGAAATTCCTGAAAATATATGTAACATAAAAAGCAAATCCTGATTATTAATGTCTTATAAAGCGAGGCCTCATACCCTGGTCCCTTATATTGTGATCATCGAGTGCCTCCGTTCTCACATGCAATAGAAATGGTGCAGAAAGTACAGGATTTTTACACCGGTTTACATCTCTTATGGAAAAGAAAAGTGAATTGGGACCATTTGCAGCCAGAAAGCCGAGAACATTGGAGGGAAGTTTGTTTATTTTAGTTTTAAACTTGAAGTACGGTACATATAAAAGTTGTTCTAAGAACACAGCAAAAACACAACAAAGATGTAAATCCTATAGATCCACAGTGACTGTACAAGGCTCAGTTCTCTGCGAGTCGTGGCGAGGGATCTGCGAGCACAGACTTTGTATGCCATGCACATCAAACATCCGACAACCTATACAACAACTTGTCCACACTAGCTAGCGTGTTTTCAGACGTGAAGGTGAGGGGGTAACCGACATGTTATTTTAGAGTAACCGGTAAGCAGCTGGCTATACCGGAGGTGAGAAATGTGCAATGAAAACTCGGAAGGGAGAGAAAATACACAGATGTGTGAACGTTTCCATTTTCCGAAGAACATGCAGCAAAGGGGCCCTGAGCAAGAAATGTCAATGGGCCGATTGTTTTCCAGCTCATGGCCCCTCACACCTAATGGTGGACAGACAATGGCGGCAGTCAGGGACAGTTTCTGGCATCATATCAGAACTGAGGACCAGAAGATCATCTTGTCCCTGTATGGGTTTTTTCTTAAACATGTTGCTGAAAGGTGTTGAGCCTGTATGCCCGCTCAGCCTTTACACACACAATATATTGGAAGGACATCCACTCATTTTAAAGAGGACCTTCCACCAATTTTTATTTTGACTGATGGCAGCAGAACAGAATTAAGTTTTTTGGGGGGCGTGTACTTTTGCCCTTGTATGGCATTGACCAATCATAAGCAGGCAGCAACTTAGAAGTGCATAAGGAACTGTGATGTCATCAGGTCAAACAACCTAAGACCACAGGTCCAGCCAGCCCAAGTGTGCAGCCTAAATAGTCACTAAAGATATATATTACAAAGCACAGAGGTGTGGAAATATTAACTCCATGTAGTACTTCCACACTTCTGCAATTAAAGTTGCTGCCTGATTATAACTGGTCAGCCTCATACAGGGAGAAGTACAAGTCTCCAGCAAAAACGATCTGATAGCACCTACTTGGACTTAAAAGTTAACTCGTTTGGTGTCAAACATTTGATTGCCAATATCTCCGCATCAGGGGAAAAATTAAAAAAATTAAAAATGTTATTCCGCTCTTAAGCCACTATTACGATATATCATAGATCCAGTTCACCATTAAAAGTTTGGTGACGGGTCCTCCAAAGAATTCCCATTATGGCAAGGATTTTCACAACAGGAGATACACATGCAAAAAAAAAGGAGAAAGATTTTTTACAGAGATAAATTTCAGGTCACAGTTTCTGCCAAAATTCTATGCTCAGTTGCCGGTTGTCAAGCCTTCACAGGCATTAATGCACTGACACTGACAAACTAATGCGGATCTTCACAAAGTAGCTATTGAGTAGTAAGTTACCGGGCCACACATCAGAAAATCACACATTGTGATTGACTTGCCAAACGAGTATGTCCTACTAACCTTGGGAGACTCTAAAATAAGGTAAAAGGTATTGAGGGTAGAGCACCGTGCACCTAGGAGGAGGTCATAATAAGTTCCCATTACCGAAGTCAAAAAGCACTGTTCAAAGTGCTGCGATCTGTAAGGTGTGGATACACCCATCCATTATATACACTTATGACGGTATGTAGTTCAGGTCCGTAGACCTGCGGCCAGTCTGAGACACGCAGATGAGTGAATCCAGAATTAGCGTGTGTATTAGGCCGGGGTGACTAGAGAATATATTCTCTCCTCCCAGAGAATGCCATTGATCGTGGTAAAGGCACTCTGATCAGACTCGAACCAGAGTCTGATCAGACTGCCAGCATAGTGTGATCTTTCCAATGAGTAGATGGAGAACAAAATTTCTCCATCTTCTCCATTGTGCGAGTCAGCGGAAATTGTACTGCATGCTGCGTTTTTTTTCGAATATCGAATCAGTATGAGAAAAAAATATGTATACACTCATGTGAGCCCTTAGTGTGTGTGTACACGTGTGTGTGTGTGCGCAAGTGTTACTTTAGTGCATGGATATACAATACTGTACAAAAGTTTTAAGTAGGTGTGGGAAAAAAATGTTACAAAGTCTGCGTTAAATAAAAATAAAAAAAAGTGTCTAGTTTATTTCTAACAACCAAATAAAACAAAGTGAATGAAAAGAGAAATAAATCCGATCGATATTTAGCGTCACCGCCCTTTGCCTTCCAAGCAGCATCCGTTCTTTTAGGTATACTTGTGCATAAATTTTGAAGGAACTCGGCAGGGAGGTCAATCCAAATATCTCGGAGAACTAGATAATGATGGTCTCTTTGGGGGGCTGTATCGTCACTTCCAGGACCCCTGGTTCTGTTTAACGCTTAGATATTGGCTATTTCATTGTCCAGCTGTGAAGTAAATTTTGAGCCAGACACCAGACGCCAGACACATGGTATAGTACGATGGATTAATCTTCATACAATACTTTACATGACTTATCCAATACATGGATGCCAGAATAGCCTAAGGGTGATGACACTGTGCGACACACATCTTTCCAGAGGTAAAGTAAACATTTAACTTTACTTTTTGTAATGGATTTTGCAGACTCTAAAAGCATACAAATACTCTCTCTCTTTTTTGGCAGTCTAGTGAGGTAAATCTGCCAGTCAGGGGACAAAAGGACACTTAGCCTTTATATGGCAATAAAGACCTATGAACAAGAAAGAAGCTTCTCAGCCGCACACGTTAATCATAGGGACTGTCAA
The DNA here is from genome assembly GCA_009801035.1 of Oophaga pumilio. Taxonomy (NCBI): domain Eukaryota; kingdom Metazoa; phylum Chordata; class Amphibia; order Anura; family Dendrobatidae; genus Oophaga; species Oophaga pumilio. The sequence goes on from VIAB01003442.1 coordinate 52,332, forward strand.
CATCATGTTCTTGCATTGACACACACTTTGTTTTCCTACTAAGCAATAAGACTTCCCACTGAAAGTTGAATGTTGGTGTGCAGAAAAACTCAGAATATAGACTTTCTGATGGCAATGGACACAATTCTTGCCCATGATCGTTAGGGCGTCATGAGGGACTCCAATTGAGCAATTCGGCAGTGCTAAAGAACATTATCAGAGTGGAATTATACACACATTCCTCCAGTATCTCCTGAGACTGGAGCTCATATCCTCATGTTTTCCTCTGAAAGCTGGCAACGCTGCAGCTTTTAAAGATAACCAAGCGTAACCTTTGGGATCCTCCCTGTTTTGGAGAAAACAGGGCACTGGAAGCCCGTCAGCAAAACATGCAATGGATGAACGTAGTCTCCCACTTCAGACACGCATTTCATCGCAGACATCCATCATAACCTAAAAGTGCTAAAGTGAAAAAACTTAGTTTGTGTCCTTTGAGTCCACCAGAAAGTGACCTACTGATCACACAAGGTTTGTGTGTGTTAAATGCATTTTTATTTATTTTTTTTGCATAGTACAATCTATATTAAAACTAAAACATAGAATTTTGCAATTTTCACACTGTGACTACAGGAGCTTTTTAGACTCATTTTCAATAGGTTCATGAAATATCACATGTACATTAACATCAATGGGCAGTTCCAGAAGCAATCTTTTTTTTTTTTAATAATGAAGTGTCTAATGAGCGTGTGCAAAGGTCATAGTGAAGGGAGAAGGAGCAAGGTCAGCTGTGACCAACAATTGTGATTGGTGGATCCTGTATTATCAGCTGTATATAGAAGTGTTACCCACCATTGTAATCCTGCCTCTGCTGATAACAAAACGCATGGAAACGCGTCCTGAAATAAAATGAAGTATGACTCCAAAAAAAACAAAGTGGCCAGTGTTAAAAAAAAAAAAAAAAAAAAAATTGTAAGATTACTAGCTCCAGAAATATTTGGGCAGCGATACAAGTTTTGGCATTTTAGCTGCTTACCAAAACATATTTATGATACAGTTTTATAATCAATATGGGCTTAAAGTGCAGACTCAGATTTAGTTTGAGGGTATTCACATCCCAATCGGAGTAAGAGTTTAGGAATTACAGCTCTTTAATATACAGCTGTCTCTTTTTAAGGGACCAGAAGTAAATAGACAATAAATCTGAAGAGCTCTTTAATGGGTTGCATGGACTTTTCCCTAGTTAATTCATCAATTAAACAGGTAAAAGGAAGATGATTCCAGGTGTGGCATTTGCATTTAGAAGCTGTTGCTGTGAACCCACAACTTGCAATGAAAGGAGATATCAATGGAAGAGAAAAAGACCATCATTAGGCTGGAAAAAAAAAAAGAAATCCATTAGAAACATAGCAGAACTGTTAGTAGTGGCCAAATCAACGGTTTGGAACACTATGCAAAAAAAAACAAAACAAAAAAAACACAACACTGGTGAGTTTGGGAACATTAAAAGACCTGGACGTCCACAGAATACAAAAGTGGTGAATGATCGTAGAATCCTTTCCATGGTGAAGAAAGACGGATTTTGGTAAGAACTTACCTGTAAAATCC
>VIAB01003442.1:78544-92983 GCA_009801035.1 Oophaga pumilio
GCGCTGCGGAATATGTTGGCGCTATATAATAAAGATTATTATTAATTTTAACCATTATTCAGAAAGAAATAATGCCATCATATGAAAAGTAATTGACAAAAAAGGTCTGACGGTGTAATCAGACAGACCCATGAATAAAAGGTAAAAACAAACACTGTCACCTCTCCAGGTACCTTAAATCCACCACTCCAGTGGTTTTCTTTATGTCAGCACTGGATCGGTGCTACTAATCATAGTTTCCTGCCCCTAGTCTAACACAAGCCGCCATCTTCAGCCCTTTCCAGAGCATTTCCGGTCCATTGCCTCCATCTTGTAACCGCAACATCCGATTTACCGGAAGTCAGAAGTAATGGTCACAAGTAGTGATGAGCATGCGTGCTCGGGTATGCTCGTTACTTGGCCAAATACTGAGGGTGCTCGAGCGCCATTGTTCAAGTTCCTGTCCCGTACATTTCGCGAATGTAAGCCAGCTAATCAACATGCAGGGATTACCTGCCATGCACAGTAATGAAGTAGCCATGTTGGCTACTGTCCTCTGAAATCGGAGGATAAAATTAATTTTCACTGCTTCCCTGCCCCCATCTCTCGGCACCGAGATGGGCAGAGGAAGCAGTGAAAATTCATTAATGGAGTTGTTCACTATTATGACAATCCCCTTTTTGATCTATATGTTTGGCCCGATAAAATAAAAAAAAAGCTTATATTCGCCTCATGTGCTGGAGCCGTTCCAGAGTCACTGTCCCCGCCTTTTGTCGAATTGAACATGAAGAGGCAGTCCGGGCTGCAGCCGATACCCAACCTCCTCATGTTCAGTTTGACAAGAGGCGGAGACCGTGACACTGGTGTGATTGGGTGCCAGGCTCACATGTTATTCCACAGAGTGGCAGAGGCAGACAGACAAAGCGAGCGTAAGTGGCAGACAGAAAGCGAGCGGTAGAGGCAGACAGAAAGCGAGCGGCAGAGGCAGACAGAAAGCGAGCGGCAGACAGACAAAGCGAGCGGCACAGGCAGACAGACAAAGCGAGCAGCACAGGCAGACAAAGTGAACGGCAGAGGCAAAGAGATAGAGAGGGGGACTTTTTCCAGCTCCAAAGTTCAGGTCCCCATTGATCTCTATGGGGATCGGGTTCAAGTTAGGGTACAGTTGGGTTACCAGGACCGAACTTTGGACTAAAGTTAAGTTGAACCCCACCTTCCATGGGTCCGCTCATCCCTACTACAGATGTGGCAGGGTGTGCTTTTCACCTTAACCCATGGGTCTGATTATATGGTCAGACCTTTTTTTAATCAATTACTTTTCATATGATGAGGACCTCATTTCAATTGAATAATAATTATATATATTTTTTTTTACTTTGGTTATACATCTGTCCTTTAACCCTTTTTTCCTCGGAGATTTCCATAAATCAATTGTTGGTGCACCCCTATATAACCGTCATACAAATTAATAAAATACATAGACTGGAGTGGATTTTGACAATCTGATTTATATTAAACTGCAAAATGGCAAGAAATACCTTTATTTGGGTACTGAGACCTGTACAAAAAGTGTCCGCTGAACGCCAAAATACATGCAATGGCAAAATAAAAGACAAAACAGGGAATCTTACAGTAATAATATGCTCTCTCTCTGGTATTAGAGGGACACCTCATTTTCCCAGGTTTTTTTTTTTTTTTCAGAGAACCTGCCCTTGTTCTTAGTTTTGCAAATAGTCGAATGTTTTCTGCCTCGCTGGTGCACAAGCAAACTAAAGTATTACATTAAACCTCATTTCTCTGAAATGGTAACAGGAAGCTAAATGATGGTGTAGGTGTGATTTCCAAGGAGGATATAGGATGGTCACTTACACAGAAGCCATAGATGACAAGTTTAATGACTTTCTGAAACCACAGATCTTGTTGCATAATATATTGGGTAACTGCTGAGGTCAGACGGTGCCGCAGTGATTACACCCAACACTCCAATCCAATGTGGTTCATTGATTTACGTTGCCTACTGTGTTGCAGCAAAAATCCAGCCTACACCAAGATTACTGTGCTCAACTGTTATAACGCTAAAGGAAAAACAAGAGAAAGAAAACCGCACCACAAGCCAGACAGCAGCATGGATATTCCTGTCCTGATGTGCAGCATGGATGTGTTCTAGGAGCCAGAGTTGGTGAACGAAGAATCTTTGTGGGTCGCACACACTTTCCAAAGGCGTAGAGGTACCCAGATCACTGATAACCCTCCCCTCTTACACAGCACATTACTCAGCAAATAATAAAGTACACACACTAATCAAAGCCTGAACGCTTTGTAAATTTCACAGTCAATTTAAGTGGTATTTGGAGGAGGATATGTTGAAAATTCAAACAGTTTTGAGAACAACTCTATTCTGCTACATAAGATGTATAAAGGATTTACTGTGTATTCAATTCCATGCACACAGTATTTGCCTCCGTATGTAACATGGAGTCACATATGAAATAAGCAATAATCCATTACAAAGTATAGGAATTTCAGGATCCCGGCACTTACCTGTGGTGCAAACCCCTCAACTTGCAGCTCTCGGTAAGCATCATTGTGATCTGCGCTTCAGATGCTTGATCTAAAAGCAAGAACCAAACGAGACAAGGAAAGATTATAGAAAATATCTAACAGCGGCTACTTGTCAACATAGATCTGAAATATTATGGCCAGAAATGACAGTATCACAGACATAAATTTGCTGATCCACAATGGAGCAAACTATTGTTCAATAACAGTAATAATGCTGATCCCGTGTGCCCGCTCTCAGTGACCACATGCAGTCACTCAACATTTGACATTTCACACTTTGTGCTGTAAAAGTCTGTGCAGTGGAAGGGCGGCTGGGAGACACGCAGCGGAAAAGGGGAGGGGAGACACGCAGCGGAAAGGGGGAGGGGAGACGCGCAGTGGAAGGGCGGCTGGGAGACGCGCAGCGGAAAGGGGGAGGGGAGACGTGCAGCGGAAAGGGGTAGGGGAGACACGCAACGGAAGGGAAGCAGGGAGACATCCACAAGAAATACAACAGGGAGACATCCATAGGAAAGTAAACATCCATAGGAAGGGTAGCAGGGAAACATCCACACAAAAGGCAGCAGAGACAACATCCACACAAAAGGCAGCAGGGACAACGTACACAGGAAAGGCAGTGAGACATCCATAGGAAAGAATCAGAAAACATAACGAAGGGGATGTCTGCAATACATCCCACGCACCATATAACCATCGCTGGTATGTCTGCATTACATCCCATGCACCATATATGTCTGCACTACATCCCATGCACCGTTTAACCACAACCGGTATATGTCTGCACTACATCTCACGCTCCGCATAACCACCACCGGTATATGTCTGCACTACATCCCATGCACCGTATAACCACCACCGGTATATGTCTGCACTACATCTCACGCACCGTATAACCACCGGTATATGTCTGCACTACATCCCATGCACCGTATAACCACCACCGGTATATGTCTGCACTATATCTCACGCACCGTATAACCACCATCGGTATATGTCTGCATTACATCCCATGCACCGTATAACCACCACCGGTATATGTCTACATTACATCCCATGCATAGTATAACCACCACCGTTATGTCTGCACTACATCTCACGCACCGTATAACCACCACCGGTATATGTCTACATTACATCCCATGCATAGTATAACCACCACCGGTACATGTCTGCACTACATCCCATGCATAGTATAACCACCACCGGTATATGTCTGCACTACAACCCATGCATAGTATAACCACCACCGGTATATGTCTGCACTATATCTCACGCACCGTATAACCACCACCGTTATATGTCTGCATTACATCCCGTGCACCGTATAACCACCACCGGTATGTCTGCATTACATCCCATGTATAGTATTAATTCACATTACACTTGATCCTGCCATCAGTACATTTAAATCTATAGTCTGACACACTGGTATATAGTAGTAACAGGTAACCCTCTTGGTCTTTCACAACTCTGTTCTATGTGATACTTTTTTCCAAAAGGAGTATTGACATCATCACATATAATAACATGCAAAAATAAAAGCCAGCTGTAAAACCATCTCAGGTGCTACCAACTTATTCAGGAGAACCAAGAGCTAGTCAAGAGCCTAAATGAAAGCACTTTCATGAGTTTGCTCACATGTGCCAGAAATGCTGCAGATTTCAAGTCTGTAATATAAAGTGATGTAACACTGCGGATTTTACAGAGTTTACCAAATGTCATTCACATATAGCAGAAAAAAAATCCCCAGCAGTATGTAGGAGAGACCGTAGTCTGGTGCTCACTACCTACTTGAAGCTATACTTCTGCGATATACAGTTGATACCAGAAGCTTACACGCACTATAAAAAAAAAAGACACATCTGCATATTTTTCTCAATATCTGACATGAAATCAGAATAAACCTTTCCCGTTTTAGGTCAATTAGGATCACCATAATTATTAATATTTGCCAAATGCCAGAATAATGAGAGAATGTTTTAAGGCATTTTTATTACTTACTGCAAAAGTTTACATACACTAAGATTACTATGCCTTTAAACAATTCTGGACTGCCCTATGATGATGTCATGTGTTTGGAAGCTTTTGGTTTTTAGCAACATCTGAGTTAATTGGAGACACACCTGTGGATGTATTTAATGCACACCTGAAACATGCTGCTTCTTTGTGTAGCATCATGGAAAAGTCTAAAGACATCAGCCAAGATATCAGGAAGAGAATTGTGGACTTGCACAAGTGTAGCTCATTATTGGGTACAATTTCAGCTCAGGAAGGAGACTGTTTCTGTGTCCCAGAGATGAACGTGCTTTGGTCCGACGTGCATATCAACCCAAGGACAAAAGCAAAAGACCTTGTGAAGATGATGGCGGAAGCTGGTAAGATTGTGTCTATATCCACAGTGAAACGACTACTGTATTAACATGACTGAAAGGCCACTCTTTCAGGAAGAAGCCATTTCTCAAAAAGAAACATAAAAAAGCCAGATTAATGTTTGCAAATGCACACAGGAACAAAGACTTTAATTTTTGGAGACCTGTCCTGTGGTCTGATGAAACGAAAATAGAACTTTTTGGGCATAATGAACATTGTTATGTTTGGAGGAAAAAGGGAGAAGCTTGGAAGCCTAAGAACACCATCACAACTGTGAAACACGGGGCTGGCAGCATCATGTTGTGGAGTTTTGCTGCAGGAGGGACTGGTGCACGTAACAAAATAGATAGCATCATGAGAAAAGAGGATTATGTGGCAATACTGAAGCAACATCTGAAAACATCAGCCAGGAAGTTAAAGCTTGGCGGAAATGGGTCTTCCAAATGGACAATGACCCAAAGAATACTGCCAAAATGGTAACAAAGTGGCTTAAGGATAACAAAGTCAATGTTTTGGAGTGGCCATCACAAAGCCCTGATCTCAGTCCTATAGAAAATTTATGGACAAAGCTGAAAAGGCCGGTGCAAGCAAGGCGACCTACAAACCTGGAGCAGTTACACCAGTTTTGTCAGGACGAATGGGCCAAAAATCCGACCAACTATTGTGAGAAGCTTGTGGAAGGATATCCCAAATGTTTCACCCAAGTCATTCAGTTTAAGGGCCATGGTACCAAATACTAATGAAATGTATGTAAACTTTTGACTTTGCAGTAAGTAATAAAAATGCCTGAAAGCATTCTCTATCTCTCATTATTCTGGCATTTGGCAAATAATTATGGTAATCCTAACTGACTTAAAAGGGAAAGGTTTATTCTGATTTCATGTCAGATATTGAGAAAAACACGCAGATATATCTTTTATATAATGTATGTAAACTTCTGGTTTCAACTGTGTATTTCTTTACCTGTTAAGGACAGAGCACAGATGTATAGGGCATAATGACAGTGTGATTCCTAGCTGATTTAATGTAATCAAATGACAGCTTAGAAACACAAGGACGGTATTTAAATGGACAGATCTCTTTGATCTTTTCTTGAAAGGAGAACACAAGACTGAGCAAGCAAAACTTCACCTAAGAGAGTTACAAGTGAGCAAATCAAGGGACGTGCAGGCATTTGTACCTTGCATGTTTACCTAATACTTTGGTGGAGGAATGAGGACTGGTTACTGCTCCAGGGTTACACTCACTAGCTACATACAAATTGATCCTTTTTTCACTCCTATGTGGCTGCCATGGAGCTCCTGGCAAGAAGATATTGTACTACAGGTGGCCCCAACAACCAGCACAAGTTGTGGTCATCACAGGGACTGCAATGGTAGAAAATGAGTTAGTAAAAATAGGGCAGAAGATGTCAGGACTTCACATCTCAGTGGCATAAAAGGCTTGGTCCACAGCGTGTCCCCAGTGCACGACCACAGAAGGCTTCCGGGATGCAGCAGGTATCATTCACAAGCAGGGAGTCCCTTTGGCCTCCATTACACTGTTTTACGTCACTATACCCTTTTGATTTTTAATGTTTAGTAAAAAAAAAAAAAAAAAAGTTGACCACACTGTTCTATGAAGAGGAATTGAAGCCTAAACCTATAGCAACCTCTGCATGGTGGCATACACATCAGAAAATCCTCCAGACTCAGGCTAAGTGCACACGTTCAGGAATATTTGCGTTTTTTTTTCGCGTTTTTTTTTCCCGTGGTAAAAACGCGAAAAAAACGCAAGCATTAAGCATCCTATACATGTTAATTGATTCCGCATGTTTTGGCCACATGTTGCGTTTTTTTCCGCGAAAAAAACGCTTCACGGAAAAAATAGCAACATGTTCATTAATTTTGCGGAATGTAAGCGGTCCATGTGCGGTGGTACCCAGGGTCTGGAGGAGAGGAGACTCTCCTCCAGGCCCTGGGTACCATATCCCTGGTAAAACAATGATTAAAATAAAAAATAATGATATTCTCACCTTCCGGCGGCCCCCGCAGCTTTCCCGCCTTCAGCGACGCTCCCGGTCCCAGGAGTCCTTTGCGAGAATCACCCAGATGGCGTAGCGGTTACGCGTGTTGCTACGTCATCGGGGTGATTTGCCGCAAAGGACTCCTGGGAACGGGAGTTGCCGGGAGCGTCGCTGAAGGCGGGAAAGCTGTGGGGGCCGCCGGAAGGTGAGAATATCACTATTTATTATTTTTTTTTATTATTTTTACATTAGATCTTTTTACTATTGATGCGGCATAGGCGGCATCAATAGTAAAAAGTTGGTCACACGTGTCAAACACTATGTTTGACTCGTGTGACCAACCTGTCAATCAGTTTTCCAAGCGATGCTACAGATCGCTAGGAAAACGCTAGCATTCTGCAAACTAATTACGCTTGCAAAACGCTAGTTTCTGGCGGGAATAAGCATACAAAAAAAATGCGTATTTCCCGCGGGAGAAGTGCGGGATTGCCGCGGAAATTTCCGCGGCAATTCCGCAACATGTGAACTTAGCCTCATACCGCCAACAGAAGGCTTGATTTTCCTTCCGGATACTATGTCCAATTCTAGGCTAGCATTACGGTTCTGTAGATGAAAAACAGTTTTGCTATTTATATAGATTGGTTCAATGAAAGGCAATGTCACCATTCACAAAAGCTGATGGTTGCAGCTCACCGCCTGCCTGCACAAGGACCTCTGCACAGATTACAGAGCATGACTGAAGGCTCTTACTACACAAGTTAATCAGTTTGGCACAGAAATAATTGGCACTATATTCCAAATTCGGTCTTGGGCTATGTTCACATGTTTAGCAACAATTAGAACGGATCCAGCAGCAATCCGTTGGCAAAAAAGTTGTGACGACACTTTAGTCCGGTCTTAAAAAAAAAATAAAAATAATAATAATCAAATCAATCTCTGCTGGATCCTTTCTTATATCTCTCTCCTTTTTTTTTTTTTGTAACATTGAAGTCTATGGAAAACGGATCCGTCAATTAGCCATCAGTTTTTCTTTCATTTGTAAAGGATCTGTTTTTTTGCTTACTGGATCCGTAACAAATAGAATACAACGGATGGCCAATTAACGGATCCGTTGTCCATAGACTTCAATGTTAAAAAAAAATGGATCCAGCAGAGATCAATGTTTTAAAAACGGACTAAAAAGCGGTGTCTGCACAACTTCTTTTGCCAACGGATTGCTGCTGGATCCATTCCCACCGATCATTTCTGGACACTTGAGCATTGCCTTATACTGTGTATTAAATCCCAAGAACATTGAAATGCAATACAGTGATGCTTAACACCTTACAGCAGACAGAACAGCTCAGCAAATATCCACAGAAGCAGAAGTAGGTATGACACGCACCGAAATAAAATCCAAGCTTTATTCCAAAGATAAATACATAGACGGCCACAGGAAGGAGCAGTCTTCCAGCAACTGCACCGTCCAAAACAGCCTTACTTCCTTTTGAGCCACATTTTGGATTTGGCTTTCCAATATTTTTGTGTTTAGAACCATCTCTACTATTAAAATCAGAAAAAAAAAATGGAGTCTGCCCTCTTACGCTCCGCACTGAAGGTCATGTCTTTATCCTAATTTATCACGGACAACAGATCTGTGAGACACGGGTGCAAAATGGGAGTAAATCAGAAGCCTTCTGACTTGCATCTGTGTCTCATGGATTCTTACAGACTCGAATAACAGATCAGATTAGGATCCGCTTGGAGTCTCACGGATGCAACTTTCGGATCCATTATTTTAACCCCTTTGCGACATGCGCCGTATTAGTACTGAGCATGTCGCAACTCCCCCTTTGATGTGGGCTCCGACGGTGAGCCCAAATCTTTTCCGGGACATGTCAGCTGTTTTGAACAGCCGACATGTGCCCGCAATAGCCACGGGTGGGATCACGATCCACCCGTGGGTATTAACCCATTAAATAAAACGGACAGCGGCATTTAATGAGCGCTTCCGGCCATCGGGTCGGAAATCCGCCCACCAGTGAACCCGTCACATGATCGCGGGTCACTGGTGGGTTGGCATAACAACCGGAGGTCTCCTGGAGACCTCTATGGTTGTCACTGCCTGCTTGCTGTGAGCGCCACTCTGTGGTCGGAAGTCATAGCAAGTGAGTAATTCAGCCTCATATAGGTGATCTGATCATCGCCTGTATATAGCAGAGCCGATTGGGTTGTGGCAGCTTCTAGTTTCCCATGAAGACTATTGAAGCATGCAAAAAGTAAAAAAAAATAAAAAAAAATACAAAAGTTCAAATCACCCCCCTTTCGCCTCATTCAAAACAAAACAATAAAAAAAAATCAAAACACACATTTGGTATCGCTGAGTTCAGAATCGCCTGATCAATAAAGAAAGAATTAACCGGATCGGTAAACAGCGTAGCGAGAAAAAAGTCAAAATGCCAGAATTACGTTTTTTTTGGTTGCTGCAACATTGCATTAAAATGCAATAACGGGCGATCAAAAAATTGTATCTGCACCAAAATGCTATCATTAAAAATGTCAGATCAGCTTGCAAAAAATAAGCCCTCACCCAACCCGAGATCACGAAAAATGGAAATGCTGTGGGTATCGGAAAATGGCACAATTTTTTTTTTAACAAAGTTATGAATTTTTTTTTACACCACTTAGACACAAAACATGTCTAGGTTCTTTTTTATCTATGAACTCGTAATGACCTGGAGAATCATAATGGCCGGTCAGTTTTAGCATTTAGTGAACATGGTGAGAAGAAAATAAAAAAAAAACAAAAAAAAAAACACACAAGTGTGGGATTGCACTTTTTTTTTTGCAATTTCACCGCACTTGGAATTTTTTCCCGTTTTTGAGTACACTATATGTCAAAACCAATGGTGTCTTTCAAAAGTACAACTCGTCCCGCAAAAAATAAGCCCTCACATGGCCATACTGACGGAAAAATAAAAAAGTTTTGGCTCTGGGAAGAAAGGGAGCGAAAGACAAATGCAAAAATTAAAATGGGCTGCAGTGCGAAGGGATTAAAGGATATATAAACCATTCTAGACTTCCAAAAAAAAAAAAAAAATTGAATTGGACAGCACTCAGGGGTGTCATTGTAGCCTTATATAAAGTGTAAAATCAGAATGCCATTCCCTAGATAGGATTTATTAAAAACAATAAAAGTAATACATTCCCTTTATGTCACATAAAATGGGCAGTGACTGAATGGCAGCGGGTAGAACGTTTTATGGCAAGATTGGTACAGAGGTTTTTTTCTCTTTTTTCAGAGGCTTCTATGGCTTACATGAACGCAGTCTGTAATAAACTGCTGCAGATTCTCCAGCCTGAAATACTAATAGAAAGCAGTAGGAGTGGACGGGGAAAGCTTTATTCCCCCGCTTCCCCTCCCCGTACTTCAGGCCTTCCTTCCACGGGAACATTATTGATAAGCAGGAATCTGTCACCTCCAACACTTCTCCTTCCCATTGTTTCCTCGCCGTACAAGTAAAACGGCGAGATTTATTTTTCTTGGATTCTGGAGCGGCGGATTGCCGTTCTGCGAGACTGTATGAGGAAAAGCAAATCTTATCGGAGTGTACAGTTCCAGCATCCGTATTGTGTGTGCTTATCAATATTATTTCCTTCTTTTTCTCCACGCACGCAGAGATGCCATTCAGACACAGCACAATGCTCTATAAATTTACACGCCGCATTCTGATTATGAGAACATTTATAAAAAGAGACGGATAGGTTAAAAAAAAAGAAAAAAAATTAAATAAAAAAAATAAATGATTTTGAAAGCAGTCTTACCAATGAGGTTCTCCCATTAGGACAAAGGGTCCTTATGTAGCACGCAAACCGAATCTAAGTGTACTAATCTGGAAATCTAGAAGAACATTACCCATAGTCCTGCATAATACCGCCCAACAATGGAACGGAAAGACAATTCTCAAAGGGACATGAAAAAGAAAGGGCATAATGCCTAAAACTGGGACATTATGAAGTCAAAAGGGAAGAAAAATAGTTTTGTTACGTGTGAGGCCCAATGGTTCTGGGACAAGTCTGAACTGCACAAGCACAGGTTAATAGGAACTTGTCCCCCTGCATGAAATTCACATACGTTTCCTCACTGCAGAAAGCCATGTTTGACCTTGAAAACAGCAAGGTGCACAGGGAGAAGAGGCTCCTTCCCGCTTCTCCATGCCTAGTTCTGCTTGACTGACCCCATGAGAGCTGTAGTCCAGTCTCCGGCAGTCCCATACAAAAGGGGCAGAGCAAAGGTTGAGTATGCAAACCACTTCAATGGAGCAAAGCCCCGTTATTGGGATCAATAGGAGTCCCTGCCATTAACAAGCTCTCTCCTATACTATGGATAGTGGAAACACAATTCTGGGACTAACCCATTAAAGGGAATCTGTCATCAAGTTTCTACTATATAATCTGAGAGCTGCATGATATAGGGACAGAAACCCCGATGCCAGCAACGTATCACTTACTGGGCTGCTTGCTGTAGTTTTGATAGAACCACTGTTTTCTCTGCTATAGATGTAGCAGTGGTCAGAATGCTGAGCTATGTATAACCCCGCCCACATCACGGATTGACAGCAAGGAGCCAATCAGAGATAGGGGCGTGGTTACACAGATCAGCCTGACTGCTCTGAGACCTAAGGTACTGCCACACTAAACGCTCCCGCTAACGATCTCGTTAGCGGCGCATACTAATGAGATCGCTAGCGGGATCGTTTTAATATCGCTAAATGTGTGCCACATTTAGCGATATAGCTAACGACGCTATCGCCGTTAGCGATCTTCTTAGCGATTTAGCGGTACAAAAGTACCGCTAAATCGCTAAGAAAAGGTGCCACACTAGCTATAATACTCACCCAGCGGGAGCGCCAGCGACGAGAATAGGGTCCGGATCGTTTCCGGCGACGAGCGAGATCCCAGCAGGGGCCTCGTCGCCGGAAGCTGCCGCACACAGCAACATCGCTAACGGGATCGCTAAATAGTGACGTTTTTTAGCGATCCCGTTAGCGATATTGTTTAGTGTGGCAGTACCTCTAGTCCCGAAGTGATAATCTCCGTCTGATAACACACTGATTATATGGAAACTACAACACAGCCTAATACGTGACATATCAGTGGAATTAAGCGTTCTTGCTCCATAGAATGCTGCTCTCAGATTATATAGCAAAAACCTGCTTTATATATATATATCAAGGAAAACCACAGAAGATCAAATATCCCATAAATCAAACGCCTATGTACGCTGGTCTAAGCGGTCCCTAAATGCTGTTTATTACTTGAAAGGCTTCCGCAGGCAGAAATAAGCAATCTGTAGTTGCTGTCCAGACACACACACAACGTGTGGGTCCTTGTCTGCAAGTCACATCAAGAGGTAACTGAGCGAGCCCAATGTAGTCGTGCATTTGTGTATTTATCTGCATTTATAGCACCATAAAAAAAAAAAAAACATGAAAAAAAAAAAAAAGTATCCCTGCGATATTTGTGTTCATCTCAAAAGTTTTTTTTTAGACTGTCTTAAAACATTAAAGGGGTTCTCCAGGCATATATAATTGATAATAGGTAATTATCAGATTGGAGGGGGTCAGACGCCACCCCCAACACACAGCAGTGGTGCATTGCAGCTCTTTAATATGTAATTAGGCTAATAGCAGCTGATGGTGGGGACGCTCGGTGTCAGATACCAACCGATGATAATTATAATTAAAAAAAATTCTCTCACAGTAAGAGGCTTCAGTGGAGCTCGGAGATATGCAAGTCATCTGTTGTGATAGTTAAAATCTTGATATGAGAAAATGTGAAGTCCAGCAAGTCTAAATCTTAGGATCACAGCTCGGCAGCGGTCTACGACGAGTAAATCTGTGTCCCACTCCCGCACTGACATATCCCAGGTCTGAGACTTTCAGCTTTTCATAGTTCTTGCAATGAAAACATTGGCTTCATCCTCGCTGCCAAAATAACCCTACACTGTTCATTCAAAGTGAAGAAACCCGAGGAAAGTAAATATGTCAGGACCAAATGTTGCCTCCGGCTTGTTTTTAAGTAAATGATCTGTTTACCGAGGCTGGATTAGCCCGTGCACTCAGCAGGCTTTTTAAGACAAGAGATGTTCAACGTTTTTCTAACATTTTGGCTGAACTTTAACTGAGAGGTCTGCAGAAACACGAATGTAGAAGGAAAAAAAAAAAAACCCTACAGTCCTGTGACAACTCCAAAAGCCATCAGGTCCTGTGCGATATATGGCCTGTAAATACATTCTTTATAGTTACTTGTGTGATTTACATTGCTACAGTGCATCTAAAATATCCAAATAAATGTAGCTAATCCTCATTTAAACCTTCCTCAGGTTTTCTGTACACAGCTCATCTGCAGGACTGTGTGCGTCTATGGTTACAGACTACAAACTAACCCTGAGCCGAGCTCATCACGACACAGGTTAATAAACCTCATCCCTGCTATCGTGTTTGCAGGATTGATCCTCTGGATCCTATCAGAAGCGCAGCGCTACCCCATTTCTCCTCATTCGGGAGATTTGGGGATTTTTTGAGTGAAGTTATGTCCAATTTTCCTTTTTTTCGTGTTTTAATATACACACACACAAAGGAAATAAACAAAACATGTGTCATTGTGATAATTTTCTGGGAGAAATACTTCATTTTCTAGAGCAATTTCAAGGGCGCCAACACACTCAGCCACGACTGTGTACATAGTAAAATGATATAAATGTGAATTCACGTGCGGACGCATCATTGGTGAAGGGACCGAAGCCATTTGTAGCTCCAAAGCAGGTGCAATTTTGCATTTTTAGGAGTTTTTGGGCTCAAAAGGGCCCATGTATTGTTTTTGCACAAGGGCCCTTTTTGGCTTTTGCCCAACAGTGTGTGAATTATAATCATAGTGCGTGGAAATTCACACACAGAGCACGAGGGAATCAATTCACAAACTTCCATTGGTCTGGAAAGTCAACTAGAGCCAGTTATCTGTACCCAGGCATGATTCAGGAGCAGTGACCCACCTTTCACAGTTTTTACAAACATGGGCTTCTCTTTGCTTGGATCCTTGTCGTCCACCAAAATGCCGTGGAATATGCGACCAAATGTCCCTGGGGAGAAAAAAAAATAAAAATAAAAACACTACTAAAGTGTACAAATATCAATAACCTAGAAATAAAAGAAAGTGGCAATGACACATCCTCACCACAAAACACAAAATGACATCTGCAATTCTGTCCCCCGGCAGACGCCAATGAGCGCTGGACTGATTTTACTTCGCATTTAAACTTTCAATTCATTATCAACTTTTACCAATTTTAAAGGAATATTCCAGTAATAAATGACCACCCATGCACTGGACAGCCCTTCTCTGGAGAGATGATAATTGTTACTCGGTGTCCCAATTCGGTGACCCCTTCCGAATGTCTGTAGACAAGTCCGCAGACAGGAGGAGCCGGGAGGAGCGGCCAGGAGCCGCCGGGCGGAGCGGCCAGAAGGAGCCGGGCCAAGAGG
>VIAB01003442.1:93375-104573 GCA_009801035.1 Oophaga pumilio
AAAAAAAAAAAAAAAAAAAAAACAAAGAAAGAAATAAAACGTTGAGTATAGCCAGGACTGAACTTCTGTCCATAAATGATGTACATAAAGAATAATCATATGTAAATATACTTGAAATCATATGTAAAATATTATATGTGAAATAGCCAAACCTTTCCTGAAATGCTTTATTCAACAACCACAAAAAATCCCTGAAGAGCCGCACACCGTCATTCATCTGATTTGTGTTCATGCGTAAGCAGGCTAGCCCAGAACAAGCCGAGACTCGGCCGGACTTAACGACATGCCATAAATGATGCAAGTCAGAGTAAACTCTGCATTGTTCCACCGACACTGTGCGTTAGTTGTACAGATATATGATTATAGCACACGTCAACTCACATAACACAACAGCAATGCCAGCCTCACACCATGCGCTATCCAATACACACAGACTCAATGTTAGGGGGCAAAAGTGGCACAATTCTGCCAATCCATCAGGGAAGCTGCAAATGCCGAGAGGCCTTCAGGCGTTCGGTAACATTTTGATCACTGGGGTCTTGGGTGTGGGATGGGTATCCAGCAACTCCCTGTGATCGATGGGATGAAGGAGCAAAGACACTTACACAGTGCCGCACTTTCAGGTAACTTTTCAGCATATGCTGTATACATCATTTTTCACCAGTTTTCTCATCTGCTGGCTCTACAGTAATTTTCAGATGTCTCTCAGCTAGTGAGAGGCGACTAGCTGCTATGATCACTTAGTACACAGAGAACTGAGGGTCTCCTTGCTCTGTGTACATAACACAACTAGCAGTATGGATGACATTATACATTATAATATAGTGAACCATCGAGATGTGTAGCTGTGAATCCAGCTCTGGGGAAAACGGACTAGAAATCAGCAGCAGGACCTGCCTGTGCCTCTCGCACCTCCCCTCTCCACAGACTTCAGTAATCTCTGTAACCTGATGAAGATGGGAGACCATCCTGACTTGAGCAAGGGAATTCAGCAATTTTCAGAGAAGATGATGAGTCCTGGATGGCGGAGTGGGAGTCGGGTGGAACGTGGCTCAAAAGTGTTGAAAGCAGCATATTTCTCTGATAAGATATATTGCATAATTTTCTTATACTATTTATGCAAAGTATGTTGATAGGATAGTTCCTATATAATGGAGCCCTTTGGCTGCGAGGGTCTAAGCACCGGGACAACACTAATTATTACTTCCACATTTATCTAGAAGAAGTCAACATTTTTTTTTTAATGACAATGACTCTTAAAAACAAAAAAAGATAACCACAGCTGCCAGCAGCAAAAAACCAGGAGGTGAAGACTAACGGGTGGGATTTTCTGAAGTCTCTGCACGACATGTACATTACAAGCAGAGTAGATCTTTTTTCCCTCCATGTTGCCGACTACGTAGCTACAGACAAAAAAGGATGTGATCTCATTGCCAAGTGGACTCTCTTATCTAAGAGGCACTCTCACTGCCGTCAGGAAGGCTGCGACCGCCGGACTTGTGAAAATATCACATGTAACAATGGGAGAGCACGGACGTTTCAGCCAAGCTTTCCATGATAGTAGTTACACAGAGATAACGGCCGGGAAAGATTTCTTAAGTACAAGACGTCCAAACTGCAGACTATTAAGGACAGGTTTGTTATAGGTCTGGACATCACTATAATGCCGGATGAAAACTCATGGATCCGGAGGTGGTGAGGACTCCTGCAACGAGTCGTAGGGTCCCATTTCCACAAGCCAATAACCAGCTAAACAGTTCAGCAATCTCCCAATGAACAAAAAAAAAAAAAACGCTCCTATATTGGATGAAAAGGGGAATTTTAAGCATGGATAGAAATAATTGTTCTCGGCAGCACATCTTTTTATACAGAAGATGTGCTGCCGAGAACATGATATTCTATGCACAAGGAACAAGCATTCTAATCGTCGCTCTGTGCGCACCAAAGTGTGGTCAGCCCAGCTAAACACGTGGCCCTCCGGAGGCTGTTTAACGGCCTTAAGCTGCGTTCACACGGTCAGTATTTACCTCAGTATTTATAAGCCAAAACCAGGAGTGGAACAATCAGAGGTAAAGTATAATAGAAACACGTCACCACTTCTGTATTTCCCACCCACTCCTGGTTTTGGCTTACAGATACTGACCATGTGAACATGGCTTTATAGTGAGCTCTGCTCCAGCCCCATAGCACACTCCCTTACATAGGAGTTTTATATCTGCTGATCAGCCGGTCCATACAACAGGATCACAATCCAATGGAGCCAAGTATGAAAAATATCCAAAGATCTCCTAACTTTCACTGTACATATCAGCAGGGCCCCGGAGATCATATTATGGTAGTCATAGTACTATTCCATACGACAGCCTGTACTTGGTTTCTTAATGATGGTTCCTGAGCCCGATAAGCAATAAAACAATCAACCACTGCCAAGATAAATTGCTCTGTAATATGACTAATTACAG
This sequence comes from Oophaga pumilio, assembly GCA_009801035.1. Taxonomy (NCBI): domain Eukaryota; kingdom Metazoa; phylum Chordata; class Amphibia; order Anura; family Dendrobatidae; genus Oophaga; species Oophaga pumilio. Next base: position 95,838 of record VIAB01003442.1, read on the forward strand.
CGAGGAAGCGCTCTTATCAGATCGGAGCGTGTTGCGGGAATCAGTCATTTATGTGGCCATCGTTAATTGGCAGGAATTGTTTTATATCTGATTCATTCCCTCAGAGTATCATAAACAGGGAAAGGGAAATTGCCATAAGTCGTGTTAATGGCCAGAATTCTCCCAAGGTTGTTCAGTAGTCCTGAAGAAAAACTCTAAGAACACAGCGAGAGGCAGAGAAATGCAAAGATGGCAAAAGTGAAGAAAAGAAAACAAATACCTACAAATCAGGATCATTATAAGAGTTCTCTGGTTTCAAAAAACCTTTGTTTTGTTTTTTTTAAACTGTAGCCGGGGACAAACAAAAAAAAAACAACAAAACAATAACTTCCTGCAAATCAGTCAAAACCACGGTGCAAAAACACAACAAAAATGCAAGTCTTTGCTGCTGTGTTTTTTCTATCAAAAAATGCAGAAATGATGTAGAAATTTCTGCATCTACAGGTGCTTCTCACAAAATTAGAATATATCATCAAAAAGTTATTTTATATCAGTTCTTCAATACAAAAAGTGAAACTCCTATACAGTCATGGCCAAAAGTTTTGAGAATGACACAAATATTATATTTTCACATGATCTGCTGCCCTCTGGTTTTTATGTGTGTTTGACAGATGTTTTTATCACAGACAGAAATATAATAATTGCAAACATATGAGTAACAAAAGCTTATATTGACAGTTAGAATGAGTTAATGCAGCAAGTCAATATTTGCAGTGTTGACCCTTCTTTTTCAGGACCTCTGCAATTCTCCCTGGCATGCTCTCAATCAACTTCTGAACAAAATCCTGACTGATAGCAGTCCATTCTTGCACAATCAATGCTTTCATTTTGTCAGAATTTTTAGGTTTTTGTTTGTCCACCCGTCTCTTGATGATTGACCACAAGTTCTCAATGGGATTAAGATCTGGGGAATTTCCAGGCCATGGACCCAAAATCTCTATGTTTTGTTCCCTGAGCCATTTAGTTATCACCTTTGCTTTATGGCAAGGTGCTCCATCATGCTGGAAAAGGCATTGTTGATCGCCAAACTGCTCTTGGGGGGTTGGGAAAAGTTGCTCTTGGAGGACATTCTGGTACCATTCTTTATTCATGGCTGTGTTTTTAGGCAAGACTGTGAGAGAGCCGATTCCCTTGGCTGAGAAGCAACCCCACACATGAATGGTTTCAGGATGCTTAACAGTTGGCATGAGACAAGACTGGTGGTAGCGCTCACCTTGTCTTCTCCGAATGAGGCGTTTTCCTGATGTCCCAAACAATCGAAAAGGGGATTCATCAGAGAAAATAACTTTACCCCAGTCCTCAGCAGTCCACTGCCTGTACCTTTTGCAGAATATCAGTCTGTCCATGATGTTTTTTCTGGAGAGAAGTGGCTTCTTTGCTGCCCTCCTTGAGACCATGCCTTGCTCCAATAGTCTCCGCCTCACAGTGCGTGCAGATGCACTCACACCTGCCTGCTGCCATTTCTGAGCAAGCTCTGCACTGCTGGTAGCCCGATCCCGCAGCTGAAACACTTTTAAGAGACGGTCCTGGCGCTTTCTGGTCTTTCTTGGGCGCCCTGAAGCCTTTTTGTCAACAATGGAACCTCGCTACTTGAAGTTCTTGATGATGCGATAGATTGTTGACTGAGATGCAATCTTTCTAGCTGCGATACTCTTCCCTGTTAGGCCATTTTTGTGCATTGCAATGATGACTGCACATGTTTCTTTAGAGATAACCATGGTTAGCAGAAGAGAAACAATGATGCCAAGCACCAGCCTCCTTTTAAAGTGTCCAGTGGTGTCATTCTTACTTAATCATGACAGATTGATCTCCAGCCATGTCCTCCTCAACACCCACACCTGTGTTAATGGAGCAATCACTGAAAAGAGGTTAGCTGGTCCTTTTAAGGCAAGGCTGCAATGATGTTGAAATGTGTTTTGGGGGATAAAGTTCATTTTCTAGCCAAATATTGACTTTGCAAGTAATTGCTGTTAAGCTGATCACTCTTTATAACATTCTGGAGTATATGCAAATTGCCATTAGAAAAAGTGAAGCAGTAGACTTTGTAAAAATTAATATTTGTGTCATTCTCAAAACTTTTGGCCATGACTGTATTATATAGAGTCATTACACACGGAGTGATCTATTTCACGTGTTATTTCTGTTAATGTTGATGATTATGGCTTACAGCCAATGAAAACCCAAAAGCCATTATCTCAGTAAATTAGAATACTTTGTAACACCAGCTTGAAAAATTATTTTAAAATCCGAAATATTGGCCTACTGAAATGTATGATCAGTAAATGCACTCAATACTCGGTCCTTTTGCATCAATTACTGCATCGTGGCATGGAGGCGACCTCAAGCAGCTTGGATTGTGGCTTCTCCACTCTTCCTGCAGATTCTGGGATCTTGATTTCTAAGGTCTAGTGAGAAGTAGCCACAATCAATGATGGTTTCAGGAGACAAGTCATGTAATTTTGTGAGATGCACCTGTATTTACTCATAACTAATAACATGCAGTTTCAGGCTGCAAATAGTGCCTGAGCACATGTAACAAACACGTTAAAATGGTGCCAAGGGGTTAATACTATTGGTAATGTTTCTTTGTATCACCACAAATGTAATTTTCTCCAACAATAGTACAGATCCTCCATTGGGAATCTGCATCAGCTCAGGGAGAATCTTTGGTCCTTCACAAGCTTAAAGCCTCAGCCTTCTCTCAATCAAAAGTGATAATGAGAAAACTTTGCAGCCTCCACCGACTGCAGCCCCCCCCAACCCTGCTGACTGCAGCTCTCCCAAACATGTCGACTGCAGCCCCCACGTCACGCCAACTGCAGCCCCCCTTACCCATGAACGCGCTATCCCACTTGAAACCTTCTGGCTGAAAATAAAAAAAATTGGTCGACATTTGTCTATATCTACCTGCGCTTCGTGCCTGGCAATCCATTACCAGAACTGAATGCTAGAAGGAACATACAATGAAGAAGTGATTCCGTACCTTCCTGCAGGACATCTTTAAGAGTCACTCTTTCTCTGGAGATGGCGATGTCCTTCACCTTGGCTTTTGCTTCCTGGAGGGTGACACTTTTAAGGTCATTCTTCTCGATCCGCAGCGATGGATAACCTGAGGAGCCAACGGAGGCAAACGATAGCAATATGAATACCCCGGCTGTGATCAGTCCCACACATGGCAACACACTGAGTGCCGATTCATTCAGCCACATCCATCACATGACAAGGTCCCTCTATCAATGCTTTGTGACTATATAGTTCATTTTTTATATTTTTATTGCATTGTAATATTGAAAATGGCATTTCATGGCCTTTTGGGATATGGCACTATTTTATGATCAGTGGGGGGTCGAGTTCTGGGTCCCCCTTGATCCGGAGAATGAATGAGATGTGGAGCTGGTGCAGTTAAGAGGAAAACACCTTCAAATGTTAAAAGTGGGATCAATGGACAATCATAAAAATGACTGCCATCGCGGCACCTTAAATATAAAAAACCGTCAGTTGCTTTGGAGACAGATCAGGTTAAACAATGTCCCCTCTTGGAGCTGTAGGAATTTAAGAAATGGCTTTTTTTTTCCCCATCTCTAACGTCACACCAGAGGTGAGCGACCTCAAGGACAAACACTTATGTGCGCTAACCAGATTTTTCTTGATCGATATGTCCAGCACTCAACATTTCAGTCATTCCTCCGCGACACAAAGAGAACATGTAACTTACTTTGTGGATTACTTCACTAAAAGCAAGACAAAGTCTAAAGGAAAAACATCCCCCGGATTCTGAGAGAAGCATATAGTAGGGGCAGGGACACTGATTCCAGCTGAGTGTCATTCGCTGAGCATCTTGCTGTAGCTTTGATAACCTCACTGTGCCATCTGCTGTAACTCTGCTCGTTTTCTCAAAAATAAGCCTTGTATAACTTGGCCCGACAAGGATGGCTCCCTGTCTCCGAGGTACATCTTTGCGGGCGGATTATGTGATATTCAGCCATCATCTGCCTCTAAACAGCCGCCAGTGAAGTGGAGCTTCGCCTGCGGCCATCAGCCTATTAAATGTCGCTGTCTATCTGTGACAGCAGCATTTACAGTGTGCATCCTGAGGGGGCGCTGTTCTAACCTACCAGAGATCCCGACACCTGTCATGACTGTAATCCTGTGACAGCCAGCCTGTGGCTGGCCTTCAGAGTAATTCTTAATTTTTCATAAAAAAATATAACAAATATAACAAAAGTATTAACAATATGAAAAATAAAATGTTTAAAAAAGTCAGAATCACCCCCTTTCCACCCATTAAAAATATAGAAAAATAATACACTTATGTGGTATCTCAGTGTCCATATAAGTCGAATTTAGCAAAATAAAAAATCAACCCAGTTGGTAAACACTGCAATGAGAAAAAAAAAAAAACAATACTGCCAGAATTGAACATTTTGGCCATATCACCACAAAATAAATTGTGAATAAAACAATGCATCAACCCCAAAATGGTATCAATAAAAAAGTTGGCTCGGGGTGCAAAAACAAGCCATCAAATGAAAGTTGAAAACATTAGGGGTTTCAGAATATTGCTACAAGTGGCCTTTTTTTCACAAATTCCTGATTTTGCTTTTTATATTATTTTCACATTTTTTTTTATATTATATATTTTTTATATTATTGTAGTGACCTGGAGAATCATTTTACCATATGAGAGCTACAGAAACAAAACCCAAAAAACAATTGTGAACTTGCACTTTTTTGTTTTTGCAATTTTGATGTACCATACTTGGATTTTTTTTCTCCGCTTTTTAGAACATCACATAATAAATTCCATAATAGATTCCGTGATGCAAAAGCACAACGTGTCCTGAAAATAAATTACAAACCCTGTACAGCTATCTCAGCACAAAAATATATGGCCCTTGGATTGAGAGGAAAAGAGGAAAGCACTACAAAATACAAAATCACCATGTTGGGAAGGGGTTAAGGGCAAATGGATCTCACAGAGGAAGCTGGCTTTTCTTTTTAAAGAAAAAAAAAAAAAGATTAAAAAAAAAGACTGTCAACATTATAGAAACCTTGCACCATAAATAAACTTAGTTTTAAAGATACTAAGAAAAAAGTAAAAAACCCAAGTGTGCCCTATACCGTAACACAGAATGTGGTGAACAGGACTGCCACCTGCTGGTGAAAATAGCTCTGATGTGAAAAACACGAGAATAGGATGCACCGAACAGAAATCACACGCATAGTATATACTACTACTCCATACGTTTCGCATGAAATGACTCCTTTCTTTTCCATAAAACAGGGTCAGGCTGACATTTTTTTCTGATTTTCTGACAATATGGCTTTTTTCAGTAACACACACAATGTCACATACTCACCGTTTAAATTCCGTGCCGTTCCTGCGCCGCTGGTCCCGTGTTCCCCGGCCGAGTCTAGACCACCAGGGACAAAAATGTATTAACCTCCAAGCAAAGCACCATCCACAAGGGATATGAAAATTAAAAATAAATAGAGCAGGCATACTCGCTCTCCGGTGCACCTGCAAACCCAGCGCGGGCCACTCTGGAGGTCTTCGGAGGTGTGACTACAAATGGAGACTGTCACTACATGCAGAGACCTCTGGAGCGGGCTGTGCTAGACCCGCAGGAAGGCGCGCAAGCGTCCAATCAATCCACGGCTTAAAAATTAATAACATTTTAAGGTCATAAAAACCCTTTAACCTTGAGCTACGTGTTGCGGCTAGGAACTGCAAGATATTAAAACCTCAAACTAGGTATTTAGTATCAGAAAAATTACATACAAGCTCTTCCCCTCAATATCGGAGACAGCTGGCTGGTACTAGCCCCCCCGTGTGCTTGGCTCTAGATATTGGCCATGGAAAAGGAAAAGGGGTCAGGGGTCATGAAAGACGGGGTTCACATTGATGTAGAGCAATCTGTATGTGACTGAATTGCAAAAAAAAAACAAAAAAAAAACATGTTCAGAGGTATAAAGAAAGGGATCCATGGATTAAAAAAAAAAAAAAAAAGTTCCTTTGACTTATAAAAAATAAAAAAGTGAGACATATTGAAACAGTATTCCATGTGAAGGTGTCTACAACATACATTTCCCTGACGGTATACAGACGTAATTATGTATCCATCAAATTCTAAGTGTGGCACATGATTGCGTCTGTTTCTGATGTATGCTTCCTATGTACACATCTGCACACATGCAAGTGTGAACAGCGCCTTACACGGAGCCAGGATTATCGTCCTGTGCAGTAAATACAGCTCCTGCCGTGTACAGAAAATGGTCAGAAAATACTCCCCCCCCCCCCCCCCCCCCCCCCTACTACAAGCAGCAATAATACAGACATGCAAAAAGGTTTCCACCACGACTACACAGGGTCACCCCCACACGTCCTGTGCGGAGGGCTCGGAGGGTACAGTGAGCTCTTACTGGTGACTGGCGTGGCGTTGTTCGGGGTGTCTGCTCGGAGGTACTGCGTGGTCTGGGTTGACGGCTGGGAGAGCCCCTGGGAGCTGCCGCTGTCACTCATACTGAAAGCAGAAGGCAGCACATCAGATACATGGGAATTATTACACTTTATACAAGGAGTTCTGCAAAGCCTATACACGCTGTGCATCGCTGCAGGAGCCTCGGCCTGGGCAGGATCCTCCTGAAATAGCAGGTCTGTTTTCACTCCATAGTAACCTTTACTGGAGCTTTTGCTCTTTTTTTTCCCAGGATATTTCCCGGTAAAGGGACAAATAATGTCACAGCACGCTGCTCCCTGCCAGTCCTACAATGTCTCGATAGGTAAAACTTACACATGCATCTTCCTTGCCAGAGCAAGGAGGACAGAAAGGGGATCACAGTCTGGGATCTGGAGAAGAGGATCCTGACCGTTTCTTGCTCTGTCTATATCTTGTCAGTCTGGTATATACTGCTCCTGCGTCTCTCTTCCTGAATTAGTATAAATTATGGTGGCACTAAAACACCAACGACGGCGCCCCCAAAGCCGCCCGGCTGTCAGGGCTCCCATGGACCCTTGGAGCCGCCCGGATGTCAGGGCTCCCATGGACCCTTGGAGCCGCCCGGATGTCAGGGCTCCCATGGACCCCCGGAGCCGCCCGGCTGTCAGGGCTCCATGGACCCCCGGAGCCGCCTGGCTGTCAGGGCTCCCATGGATCCCACGCAGCCGCCCGGCTGTCAGGGCTCCCATGGATCCCCCGCAGCCGCCCGGCTGTCAGGGCTCCCATGGATCCCCCGCAGCCGCCCGGCTGTCAGGGCTCCCATGGACCCTCGGAGCCGCCCGGCTGTCAGGGCTCCCATTCATATTATATAAGCAAATGAGGACTAGTGACTTTAAGGCTAATTACCTGACCAAACTAGTAAACATTTGACTAAGAGCTCTAATTTTGGAGTAAATAACACCATTAGTCAGTGAGTAGCGCCATCTAGAGGACAAAGTCTTACCTGTCATCTAGCTCCACTCGCTTCATGCTGTGAAGATGCAGCACGGCCAGGATAATCGCTACCAGGAAAATAACTGCGCAGCAAACACCGACACTGATATAGAAAACACGCGTGGAGGTGGTCGGGGCGACATTCACAGGGTCAACTGAAAAAAAAGATGACTACATTGCAGAAGATTCAGGAGGAAAAGTAGAATATCCGTCATACCCAGGACACACAATCCCCATAGTGTGGAGCTGCCATATTCCCCATAATTTCACAAATCTGGAGAATCTTTTCTTAGTACCTCGCATTGTGGTGTTCCTGTTATTCCTCCTGGAAATGTATGAATACACTGAAAACGTGTCCCTAGAGTCTGACATGGTCAAATCAATCAGTGTTGTCAGTCTACAGGGACAGGGTCTCTGACAAGGCGAATGGTAACACCCAGTTGTCAATTTGTTAAATACTTTCTAGGAGGAATAACAGGGGAACAGATCAATAAGAAAAGAAGCTCTAGAAGTAATATGTTCTGAAGGGAGCCATACTACTGGCCCTCACAGCTCAGCAGATGTATGGAGCCATGATACCCCGCCAGCGTACAAGCAGTAAGTGATAGGACTGAACACTACGGCTCTTAGGATGGAGGACGCACAGGGACTTACACTGAATTCTGGAGCTGTTTCTGTCTAAAGATATTGGAGGTTTCACTTCAGGCTCAATCTCTGTGGGGTAAAAAACAAAAATAATCACATGTAGTAATGAACATATTCCCATATTCAGCCCCATAGCCAGCAGGCAAAGGGTGTGCACAGCAAGCACTCATCAGACAGGGAGGTGCCACCATCGCTGGATCAGACGCTCTGCCCCTACATCATCACGCTGCCCTCAGATTACAAAGAACAAATCCAAGCAGTATAAAATGATAACATGCAATGTCTAGGAGCCTCGTCACACTGGCCATAAAAACATATAAAACTTAAGATAGAAACAAACTAAACATATACCCTGCTTTAAGTAAAAAACAATAACGCATATAAATACCATAAGATACAGTTCCGGCTGGGTACGCCATGGCGCTGGTGGGATGGCTTTTACTACGCTTCTATTGATCAAAAACAGTGTTTACCAAGTCCCCCATGTTATTTATATGCTCTACTGATTTATCCTTACTTCTAGCAGGGAATATGTTCATTTTGTTTCTATCTCCGGTCTTCTCAGATATATAGCAAAAACTTGCTGGCAGAATCCCTGTGTGAGACAGCAGAACTTGTA
>VIAB01003442.1:127573-149202 GCA_009801035.1 Oophaga pumilio
TTCATCCGTTTTCGGCGCAAGTGAGTATGAGGCCTTAGTGTGATTTCTGCAGCATAAATTGACATGTTGTGGATCTCTCCAGCACACCGACCAGTCTGGATTTTATAAATGGGCAAATTAATTTCATTAAAATTACAAGGTGGGAAAGAAAGGTTTCAGTTTCCTTCCCACAGGAGCCCCCAACCACTTGTGCTCTTGGTGTGATATATAGTGACACTTGCGATTAGAGAGAATTCCACAATGTGTGGGAAGAAGCGGAGAGCAGAAATAAATGCCATCAGGACAGGACGGACTGTAAATCAGGGTGTCAGGAGGAGATAATATAGGGTGCATCTCCAAGGGAAGGGAGACTGCAATTACACAACAGCATTTGGAAAGCTCCTGGGACCATGGACCTTTAAGGATCCACAGACTAAAAATTCTTAGTGTTAAATTTTGAGGATCAGTGACGAGGGGAATTTCAGCATAAATTTAATTCTAAATCAAACTAAAAGCGTGGCATCGCGACCCTGTCCAACACAACAACTTAAAACGGTATTTGGTGCCCATAGTAGTGTAATTTATCCAGGAGCCATCCCGATTCTCATACTCTATGAATTAACATAACTTTTTTTTAGTAGGCAATAGTTCATCATCAGCATTCTACATGCACTATAGGTGCTGGAACTTCTTATTCCTCACTTCAGAGCATGTATTGCCTCCATTACTGCTCTTTGCAATGTGATAGACAAGAAAGCAGAAGCAAAAAGACAGAGCTGCCTCATATAATAAATCTGGGGGATGGATTACACTTCACAACAAGCAGTGGATAGCAGGTTACATAATGGAGAAACACCCAATACAGATTTATTTTTTATTTTGGGGGGAGGGGTGGGGGGTTAGGAGGACTTCATGAAAGAAAGAGACAAAACACGCAAATAGCTAAGGGGTTGTCCAGCCTTAATGAAACCATTACTGGAAGAATGGATGGCAATACGTACTCAACTACTGTCACCACTTTGGATATAGCCGCTCTGGTGATCACTAAGGCCTGTGATTGGCTGTAGCAGTCATGTGACTGGAACAGCACATCACCTGACCATTGCAGCCAATCAAAGGCATCAGTGGAAGAATGGCAATACTGTCACTTGCAAATATCCAGTATGAGGGCAGGTGTGGATTCGGGATTATGTCATTTCACCTCATTCTTGCCCACAGTAACATACTGCCTGACTCAGCAGGTGATCTCCTGGGTGCTTATGCCTTTGGTAGCAGTCAGTAAGCATGGCAAATAAGCCTCCCTTAATTAGGTGTCTTCTGTGATGAATTGCTTGTTGGACTACTGATTTATTGCTAAGCAATGCATGAAAAATATAAGCACCCATTTACAAAAGCAAAAAATGACTAAGCTTGCCTTTCCTTTATGAATAACAAGAATCATGCATCTGAAAACACAGTATGTGCGATATTAAGTTATACGGAGACAAAAGAGTGTGCCGAAGGCAGAGAAGTGGACGCACCAAACACTCAAAGTCTCTACACAATCTGCAAGTAAAACTACAGCTGCACTGTGAGGGCCCATTCAGACAGGAAAATAATGAGAGTTTGTGAGAACCATTGTTTCAGACTATCGGTCCATCTAAGGCGGCCTGAGGTGGGCCAAGCGCTCATAAGTATTAAAAAATTATCGTTAGGCTAGCTTGGGGTCAAAACTTACACAGTGCTCGTCATAAAGGAAGCCCTCCACTACTTGGACAACTTCTCATACCTCACACTTGGCCACGATAAAATAAAAAAGCTTATACTTATACGTTGTCGGCACTCGCTCTCCCCTGGGCTGCTGTTGTAACACATGGTCCCAGCACCCAATCAGCACTGGCCTCTCGGTCCCCACCTCCTGTCAAATTGAGCATAAAGAGGAAGTCTTAAGGTACTGTCACACTAAGCGAGATCGCTAATGAGTCACCGATTTCATGACGCAGTAGCGATCTCGTTAGCGACGCAGCTGTGTGTGACATGTAGCAGCGATGTGGCCCCTGCTGAGATGTAGCTGATCGCTCATGAACGTTCTGAGCCATTTTTTGGTCGTTGTTGTCCCGCTGGTGAGCCTGAATCGCTGAGTGACACCCTTTATGAACGACTTTACCAGCGTCGCAGACGGGACTAAGTTTTCCCAACGACCGCAGAGGTCGTTATACAGATCGCTGATGAGCTGTGTTTGGAAGCTAACTAGCGACCACATAGTGATCTCGCCAGGTCGTGTCGTGATCGCTAGTGCGATCGCTAAGTGTGACAGTGCCTTAAGACCAGCTTCAGCCCGGAATTACTCTTCATGTTCACTTTTTTTTGAAGGCGGGGACAGTGACGCCAGCGCTGATTGGGCACCGGGGCCACGCGTAACAACACCGCACGAGAGACCCGGGACTGCGAGTACAGGCTTTATTTTATGGGGGCCAAACGTTTTGATCAAGAAGGGGTTGTCCTAGTAGTGCATAAACCCTTTAATGTGTACCAAGCCCTATCTGCAGAGAAGATATTCTACAGGCACAGACAGATCTTATTAATTGCTCTGCAAACCTAAAATAATCAAAAGCATATTTATACAGGTCATGTAATGACTGGAGATCAGTTGCAGCCAATCAGCGGCAGTTTAATGCCCACAATTGGCCATTAGGCCACAGGCAATTAACCCAGTTAGTGATGCCTGTACAAAAACTTTCCAACTTTCCACAACTCTCTTGAACCTTCACTGTAAAATGTGCTAAAAAAATGCACAAAATAAAGTGTAGCACTAATATTATAACAATCTGAAATGGGACAAAAAGGTGCGTGACTCTGGAGGGGTTCCTTCCTCCTCTCTGTCCTGTTACACGACCATAACATGGTCGCACTCAGACATCTACATTGTGGCTTCGCATGTACAGCACCATGGAATCAATGGTGCTATATAAGTAAATAATAATAATTGTTGCCGCGTGACCACCTAACGGTAGGTTTTAGGAGCTGAACACATCATAGGACTCTTTCCTGCTGTTAGTGCAGGTCGGTACAGTCACAATTGTAGTAATACAGATGCTAATAATGCTGGGGATCCAAACCATAAAAAAATTGTTTTTTGCAGGCTAAAAACTGCATTATACAAAACCATTCTTCCTCTTTAACAGCCTCAAAAAACCTAAACAGATTTATTCTCTGTCCCGAACGATCCTATATTTAAACAAAATAGCTCATATGTCAGAAAATAGGCAGAGCCCCCTCCCTTGTCCCCCAGAAACATGTGGTGATTGAAAGATGAGGGCAGGAGCCTGTGTGTGTAGGAAAACCATCTTCCTCTCGGATTTCAGTGTTGTAGTCTAACAAATGTCTCTTCTGAGCAGGAAGCTATGAAATTGCTATTAAATGATTCACAGAAAAGCAGCTAGGAGAACGCAGATCAGAGCTGAGCTTATTAAATCGGCCCGAGTATGGTTCACATTAATAGCGCCCATAATTAAAGACACCAAATCCTTTTTGTGCAGCCCCACACATGGAATAATGCCGGCATATAACCAGACTCTTGATCCACGTCCCAGGCAGATGGCCAATACGACACTTACTACTGATTTACCTCTGGCATGGTCACTTCTGGTGCAGTAACCACTGTGTCAGTCTGAGGCCGCGCCACACACACACACACACACACACACACACACGGAGATCTCAGTCACCTAATACACAAGGAGCCACAATTAACCCCTTCCTGCCGGGGGTCGACTGTCATTTTTTATATTTTCATCCCTCTTTTCCACAAGCCATGACATTTACTTTATTTTTCCAACAACATAGCCATGTAAGGGCTTGGGGGTTTATTTTATTTTGCTGGACAAATTGCAGTTTTACGTGGCACCATTCACGTTACCACGTAAGGTCTGGTAAAATAGAAGAAAAAAAAAATCCAATTTAGGTGAAAACTCAACTTTGTTTTTGCAGAAAAATTACCTTGCAATATGATTATCCAGGTCAGTACAATTATGGCGACACCAAATTTGCAAGGTTTTTATATATATATACATATAAGTAATTAACGGGGTTGTCCAGGCTTGGGACTAAAGTCTGCAGACTACTGAATGGTGACAGCATGTGGTGTGCGCAGGCTCTCACGTTTCTCCGGTATTGCGGGTATGAGCGGGCAGTCTGACCGCGTACATGCGATTGCATACACTTGCAGTCACATGCCGACTAGTCAAGTTCAGCTTGTCTCAATAGAAGTGAATTGAGAGAAGTCAGATAAGTCTAGCTGGCATGTGACCACAAGTGTACGCAAATTGCACACGTGGCCACATGACCTACAGCTTGCACCAGGAGTACCGGGGAATTGTGACAGTGTGTACCACACACTCACCATTGAACAGTCTACGGTCACAATGAATAAATACACTTTTGTCTCAATCCCTTTTACATAAATTCAGAACTTTTTTAAAGAAAAAAATGGTTTGTGTCTCCATTTTCTGAGACTCATGACTTTTTTTAATCATTGGATCTGTGTGTGAACTTGTTTTTTGTGTTCTCTCCCGGGAAAATGTATTTGGGGGGTCAGCCCACCAGCAAATACCATTAGCTGTTAAAATTGCTCTCTACAGAAGCTATGAGATTTACTTATAGTACGGCGCTACTTCGTGTCCAAAGAGTACAGCAATGTGCACATCCAGCTAATTGGCTGAATACGGGTGGTCACACATGATCAGTCACTGTCCTCACAGACAGATCTCTACAGAGCAGCTAATATCAAGGCTTCCTGCCCCACAAGCCAGGCTTAACCTAGCAATCAGCAGCTGACAGCAGGGGAAGACTCAGACAGATTATATATATATCTAGATATCTATACACACACACATACGCAGTCTCCGCAGACTAATGAAGTCCTACATACAGCCATTCGCACAAAAAAGGTGGTCCATGTTACACACTGATGGTCCCACTCCACCAGCTGCAGTTATTCAGCGGCTCACTATTCGGTCTCATGAAGTGGGGCCCGAGCTTTGGGCCTCCCTGCATAATTTCCATATGCTGTAATAGGGAGCATACACAAGGGTATTCTTAAAATGCCTTAAATAAGAAAGTCATTGCACACAGTACACCACCAAACCATTTACATGTCATTTCACAAAACGCTGTGATGGACAATTTAGCCAGAAGGTAAAAGAACAAAAGTAATACACAGCTATGGCTCAGGATCACAATGCTGCCAGAACAATGAAGCAGCCGGTACAGGACGCTGACAATACGGAAAAAGTCTGTATATTTCACATTAGTCTTGTATGGAGAAGGCGGAGGAGGGTCTACAGTCCAGCTCTAGTCACACTGCCAACATTCACTAGAGTCAGTCTGTGATAAAGAAGACGCACGGATCCCCCTCCACGTGTACACACTTGTATGGATCGCCAGTCGTGTTGCTGTATTACAGCAAAGACAAAAAAAGCACGGCCTCCATAATCCACCCACATGAAACGTGGATGTGGAGCAAGAGCACAACCACTGATTTCTTCATATTTATATATTACTATCAAATGACAGTAAAAGCTAAACAGATAACATGACTGATATATAGAAATTAAACATAAAAGGAAGGTACCGCGCTCCAGATATCCTATAAAACAAGGACCCAGTAATACTAGTGGTGAACTAGCAATAGACTGTGGTGATGTACATAAAAAGCTGGAAGCCTGCAATAGGGAGAAAACAAACACTCGTGTACGGTGAATTGCAAGGGATAAACAACCCTGACGAAGAAGGGCGTTTGCCTTCGAAACGCGTTGGTTTTTTGGCTTCAGCCAAGCCCCGTAGCCCAGCTTAGTGACGTCACACGCTGTCAGCGAAGTGTTGGCTTTTTTACTGCTGAGCATCCAGGACGCTTCCGGCTGGAGCGTTGCTGGCTCTGCTAAGCACACTGCATCATCTCTATCTCAGACATCAGAGCACGCTTCATTAACCTAGCTGCTTGTCCTGCACTCAATCTTCACCTATTCCCACAGGAATTTGCTACTCAGCCAGAAGCAGGGTAAGCGTCCACATTCTGTTTATCCCTTGCAATTCATCGTACGAGTGTTTATTTTCTCCCTATTGCAGGCTTCCAGCTTTTTATGTACATCACCACAGTCTATTGCTAGTTCACCACTAGTATTACTGGGTCCTTGTTTTATAGGATATCTGGAGCGCGGTACCTTCCTTTTATGTTTATTTTCTATTTAGTTTGACAGTGCAAGCACAGTCTCTGTCTAGGTACCAGCTGCCCACATTCCCTACTGGTAGCGCCAGTGTATTTTTTCCCTTTTTTGATATATAGAAATATACACTGCTCAAAAAAATAAAGGGAACACTAAAACACCACAATGTAACTCCAAGTAAATCACACTTCTGTGAAATCAACCTGTCCAGTTATGAAGCAATGCTGATTGTAGATCAATTTCTCCTGCTGTTGTGCAAATGGAACAGACAACATGTGGAAATGATCGACAATTAGCAAGACACACCTATAAAGGAGAGGTTCTATAGGGGGTGACCACAGACCATTTCTCTGTTCTCATCCTTTTTGGCTGTTTTGGTCACTTTTGCATTTGGTCATTGCTCTCACCCCTAGTGGTACTGTACAGTAGCTGTGTGTCAGCATAGTGTCCTGAGCATGGGGCAGATACCAGGAGACAGGCTAGTGCACTAGGAGACGTCGAGGGGGCCGTATGAGGCCAATAAACCAGCAGCAGTGCCAGAGCCCTGCAAAATGATCTCCAGCAGGTCACTAACATCCATGTGTCTGCTCAAACTGTCAAAAACAGACTCCATAAGTGTGGAGGGTCCGACATTCACAAGTGGGTGTTGTGCTTACAGCCCAACACTGTGTAGGGTGATTGGCATTTGCCAGAAAACATCAAGATTGGCAGATTCAACATTGGCGCCCTGTGTTTTTCACGGATGAGAGCAGGTTCACACTAAGCACGTGTGACAGACGTGACAGAGTCTGGAGATGCAGTGGAGAATGTTCTGCTGCTTGCAACATTCTCCAGCATGACCGGTTTGCCAGGGGGTCAGCAATGGTGTGGAGAGACATTTCTTTGGCGGCAGGGCTGTGGAGTCGGAGCCCATTTTGGTGGAGTCGGAGTCATGGAAATTGAGGAGTCGGAGGTTTCGCTGACCGTCTCCACAGCCCTGGTAGGACTGTGGAGTCGGAACCCATTTCGGTGGAGTCGGAGTCATGGAAATTAAGGAGTCGGAGGTTTGGCTTACCGACTCTACAGCCCTGTTTGGAGTGCCGTACAGCCCTCCATGTGCTAGCCAGCGGTACCCTGACTGCCATTAGGTACCGGGATGAGATCCGCAGACACAGTGTGAGACAATATGCAGGTGAAGTGGGCCCTGGGTTCCTTGTGATGCATGACAATGCTAGGCCTCATGTGGCTGAAGTGTGTCAGCAGTTCCTGTATGATTAAGGAATTGATTATATATTCTCTGCGGGTGTAAATGCACCATTATCCACAACCACTTTGTACATTAGAGACTGCTCTCAAAGTCATCAGGATCGTCGTGGGACATTTTGGATTATCTTCTAGGCGGACAGGTGAGGAATATTGTGGTTTATTATTTTATTTTTGTTGCAAGAGACGTTGGCTTGGTGGATTAGGTCTTCGGTGAGTATGGTTTAATTAAGATTATTAAAGGAGTCAGTCATTATTTCACTTAAAGGACTTTATTCTGGGTGTCTGTGTTTTTATACACTATCACTATGGGGTTAGTAATGGAGAGGTGTCTTATAGACACCTCTCCATTACTAACCTGTGGGCTTGATGTCACCTGACAATACAAAGGTGACATCAACCCCACAAATATGAATCCCACTTGTCACCGCAACAGGGCAAGTGGGAAGAGCGAGGCTAAGCACCAGATCTGGCGCATGCGCCTTTTCTTGGGTGGCTGAGAGCTGATGTTTTTAGTCTGGGAGGAGCAGATATCCATGGCCCCTTCCTAGGCTACTAATATCAGCCTGAAGCGGTCTGCCTAGCCTTTGCTGGTTAGATTTTATAGGGGGACATTAGGTCAAATTTTTTCTGGGGTCCCCCTGTAAACTAGCCAGTAAAAGCTAAGAAAACAGCTGTGAGCAATAGGTTGGGAACCTTTATGGCTATTGGCTCCTTCCCAGAATATTAACATCAGCCCTCAGCTTTCCCTCTGTTGGTTATTAAAGTTACACTGGAGCCCACGCAATTAACTGTTGCTGTCTGGTGTGTCTGCCTATGTACGTTGCTTCTGGTGACAATGTGTGTGTTCGTGTTTATTTATCGGCATAGTAATGAGGGTGTCAATGACAGCTGCTAACACCAAGCCCTAATCCCACTACCCTGATGCCACTGAGGCTATGTGCAGACGGTGCGGATTCTGCTGTGGAATTTTCCGCGCAGATTTTGTTAAATCCGTAGGTAAAACGAACTGGGTTTTACCTGCGGATTTAGTGTGGATTTGATGCGGATTTTCCGCGTTTTTTGTGCATATTTCCCCTGCGTTTTGAGACCTGCGGATTTCTATTTAAAGCAGGTCTCACAACGCTGCGGAACTGCACAAAAGAAGTGACATGCTGAGGATTTAACTCCGCACGGAAAAATCCACAGCATGTGCACTGCGGTTTTTTTTTTTTCATTGATTCTAATGCTACTGTACATCACTTGCAGTTCTGCAGCGGCAAATCTTCTGCGGATCCGCAGCAGATTCGGCAACGTGTACACAGACCCTCAATCAGCATGAAAAAGGTGGTGTTGAACCAAGAAATTACATCACAAAACTTTTTCTTAATTGCAAAAATGCACCAAAAAAGTGTTTTCCCAGCGTTTTTCCTACCAAGAGATGCAGAAGCCTTGCAGAAATTTCTGCAAGCAAATACTCAACGTCCACACATAGCCTTATACTTCTTGTATATAACTGCCCGATCATGTTGTCAGAAACTTGAAAATGACAAAACGTTCATTTCATGACCAAAGTGTTGATCTATTTACATAGTATTACACCCACTGGTGCACATAGTATACAACAGCGTGCAGTCCACTTGTGAAGCTCATGGCCTAGTTCTTTCTGATTTTGGACAGCATATCAT
Source organism: Oophaga pumilio (assembly GCA_009801035.1). Lineage (NCBI taxonomy): Eukaryota > Metazoa > Chordata > Amphibia > Anura > Dendrobatidae > Oophaga > Oophaga pumilio. Next base: position 136,665 of record VIAB01003442.1, read on the forward strand.
CAAAAAAGATACAAAGAGAAGCTGCTAAAGTCACTTGACCGCTGCAGCCAATCACAGGCCGTAGGGATCCGACAGCTGGTGGAAACACTTTCTGTGAGGACCATGGAGCGGCCTGTGCTGGTTCCAGATGTGAGCAGGCAAGTAGAACTAAGTTAGTAAAGTTTCACATATCCAGACCCCTGGGCAAAGTTCTCCTGGACAATCCCTTTAACAGTATGGAGTGTAAATATTGTTTACGGTAGAAACCCTTTAGTAGACAAATCCATGCAGTTACGGTCCAAAGTCTGATGTAATGTGCGACCATGGCAGCGTCAGAGAAGAGGGGGGATGCGGTGAGAGCAGCGAGGAGGGCATATATAATGGGTTCTAATTTATGTAATAACGTAATTTATTAGAAAATACTAGAATGATCAGAGGTCAATAAGGAGGGTACAAAGACAGAAGAGAAAAACTGATATCACAGCAATGTAGGATTTGTAGAAAGATCGAAAACACAAATGTCCATTATAGTGAAAAACCCTGGTTACACAACATCTCACCCACACAGACTGCGGCACTGTGCCAGGACTCTCATCAATGGTCCAAATATGACCTAAGAGGCACATGGTAATGGGACTAAACTAAACGTTGCCACAAAAAAAACATGAAGCTCCAGATTTCCAGGAAAACATCAGGCTTCATCTAGTCCAAGGTTTAACATGAACGCATCAGCAGGGTTTTACTTATGAAAGTAGTGGTATGACAGATAGTGTAGGTGATTGCTCCCAGTAAAAATTATGCCGTACTACGTTTGTGGATAGAGTTGAGTGAATTTGTTCAGATTTGGGTCCGAATACGATCAGCAGCGAATACTGTTTTGCACTATTCGTCGAACACATCCGATCATTAGAGTCAATGGGAGTAGAAATTTCCAAATATGTTCGAAACCAATCTTAAAACATAAATTCGGCATGTGTAGGGTACCAATATGGCACGAATATGGCAAATTCAGATTCGGCGACCGAATCCGAACAGATTCGCTCAACTCTATTTGTGGAGATACAATGTGTCAGGCATGAGAAATCCTGCAGAGAAGCCATATGCAAAGAGAAGGGACCCCTCATACGTATCAATCCATATGAACTGCTTTATCCACATGAACTGGGGGCATGTTCCGCCCGACTCGCCCCCCAAGTGCTCTTCCACCCCTGACCCGCCCCCCCAGTGCTCTTCCGCCCCGACACGCCCCCCAGTGCTCTTCCGCCCTGACACACCCCCTGTGCTCTTCCGCCCTGACACACCCCCTGTGCTCTTCCACCCTGACACACCCCCAGTGCTCTGCCATCCTGATTTGCATATTGGTTTCTATGCTCAATTTCACATGATTGACGCATTGGATCTCTAACAAAAAGGTATAATTTTTACTATGGCGCAAGCGCCTATTTAGCCATACGAAAAATAGAAGTTGATACAGCAAATTTTTATTGGGTTATCCTTTAAAAATTGGAGATTACAAACGGACATCTCAGATGGCACAGCAACAACAGGGGGTGGTGTGTAATAAGGCTATACGCGTTTCGACCAACACGGCTCTTGAACACTGAAATTTTCTCATCTTTTTCACCTATAAAGCCATACCACTACTTACACATGTAAAAATGTGATGACATTCGCTTTAAGGGCTCATACTCACTTGAGCCGAATTCGGATGAAAATCTGATGAAAAAAAATCGGATACAAAACTGACCAATGTTAGTCAATGGGTCAGTTTTCATTTGCGATTTTTTTCTCATCAGATATTCATCCGAATTCGATTTGATGCGATTTTGGCATGAAAATCGCTAATGCAATAGATGGAGATAGAAAAAAATCGCATGCAAATCGCATGCAAATCGCATGTCATTTGCACCTAATCGGACCATCCTGAAAACTGACCGATTTTTTTCCACCCAGTGAGTATGAGCCCTAACTGTGGACTAAACGAAGCCTCATGTAACACTATGGTGTTCTTTTACCACCATATACAGTATCACTTCAGGCTACTGAGATAATATCCAGCCTTATGACTTGTGGACATGACTGATTTTCTCATATGAGTATTTTCCATGGTCTTCACCGATAGCAATTGTACTTATGGTATTATATGGTGCTGTGCACATGTCAAATCTTTTCCTTGGACAGAGTGGTCTGCGGAAAGAATCTGAGACTAGTCTGATTTTGATTCAGATTTTCTCCCTCCATATCTGAGAAAAACTGATAAAACCCTGTCTCTTTCACACACCAGTTTTTTATGGAACACATGCTATCCCGCATTTTTGCTGATAGCTCATGGATACATTACAATGAACGAACCCTACAGAACCTTTTTTTCATGGACCAGACATTCTGAAAAAATAAAGTCATGACCTTCTTTTGATGCTTGCAGATCAAACTGCCCAATAAAAGTCAATTGCCCAGCGGTAAATAAAATGGATACCACACAGATGTCATTCATGTACTGTCTGTATTTTACTGTTAAATGAGTAGAAGCTAGAAAAATGTTTCTTCTTACGAGAAAAACAAATACAATAAGGATCGTAAGAGCCAACACTGACAAAAACGTGTCCGGAAAATTGAAAAAGCACTAAGATTATTTCCCAAGGGAAAAAAAAAACAAAAAAAAATGTGAAACCAACCTTAGTGACATAAGGGGGACACATTTGGCGTGGACTTGGGCACTACCATCTGGAATTAAGAATGAAACGGGAAACGCTTATGAGGCGAATGCAATGGGATAAACCCTGCACTCACATTAACGCTGCGTTACAGAACACGGAGCGCGGCACATTAGTCAACACTAAGCAATGTGCTGCAGGAGGAACGCCGGCTACTCCGGCCTTGTGGTTAACCAGATTTCTCAGGGAGGTTTCAGGTCTCTTTGAAGTATGAGTGCCAAGTTCACAATAAAACTCAAACATTGAGCTGGAGAGTGCAGAATCACACTTTGTACAAAAAAAAAAAAATACATATATATTTCTTAAGACCCAAACAGATTTCCTGCATTATCCCTTCACTGAACCATGGGTGGGGGGGAGCAACAAAGGAAGTCAAATGAGGGATCACTGGAGGCTGGAGTAATCACATTAGTAAGGGTCTAGTACAGAACATGTGAGCGAGCGGCCTTCCTATTATCCAATATCCTATGCAGATCGCAGCACACTCTGGCTCGGATACAAGGCCCATAAAACAATGTAGATACTGTAGGAATATAGGAATGTTGCGCAAGGGAGCAGATGTTCGGGTTTATGGGTGCAAGTCATTTACTGAGCCCAGAATCAAAGGGAAATGTGCCGAGGGGTGTCTAAGCAGGAGGTAACACTAGAAAGATGAAGAAAAAAAATCATGTACAGATGGGGAGAAGTTTGATAACCTTTTAGGGCCCTCTTTTTAACAAGCTAATGCCTGATAAGGAACCTGAGCCATTTAAAAAAAAAAAATAATTGTTTGTAATGACCCTCTACTCATTTAAAGGGAACTTGTCACCTTGGGAAAGGCTATTTACCTGCAGATATGGAGTTAATGCGCAGGTAAATAGCATTACAACAATGCTGCACAGCCGCCTTACTGAAGGCATCTCCTCCAGGAAGCTGCCGGCTTTCAGTCATGGGGGCATGCACAGAGCGGCTACTGTCACTGCTCGCTATAATGTAAGCACACCCTGAGACTTTGATTGACAGTCTTCTATGCAGAGCGAGCAATCAAAGCTCCAGGCCGTACTTATTGCCACCGCTTACAGTATAGTGAGCAGAGACGATAGTCACTCTGCGCATGCCCCCGTGACTGAAAGCTAGTGGCTCGTGGGAGGAAAGAAAGTCATTTTTCTCCCGATAGCTGCACTTTTAGGAAGGCAGCATTGTTATGCTATTTACCTGCAGATTAAAGGGAATCTGTCACCCTAAATTGGCGGGATATTTAAATGATGGTGGTCCGGTCCGATGGGCGGTGTTTTGGGTACTTGCCTTAACCTGTTTTTCGCCGCTGTCTGCATTATTTCTGGGAATTGTAGTCATTGCCCTCCATATAACGCGCGTGCGCATTGCAATATTGAATTGCGCACGCGCAGTATGCTTTGCCCAACGGCGGGCAAAGCCGAAAATCATTAGTGCGCATGCGCCGGTTAACTATGTCCCGGAAGTACTTCGCTGTGTTCCGGGACATAGTTAACCGGTGTATGCGCACTAATGATTTTCGGCTTTGCCCGCCATTGGGCAAAGCATACTGCGCGAGCGCAATTCAGGATTGCAATGCGCACGCGCGTTATATGGAGGGCAACGACTACAATTCCCAGAAATAATGCAGACAGCGGCGAAAAACAGGTTAAGGCAAGTACCCAAAACACCGCCCATCGGACCGGACCGCCATCATTTAAATATCCCGCCAATTTAGGGTGACAGATTCCCTTTAAGGGCCCATGCTGACATCCGTGGCTTTCAGTCTGATCATGGAACGGCTGCAGGTCTCCAAACTGGAGCATTAAAGTTTCATATATTTCTATGAAACTATCACGCTCGGGTCTGAAGATCCACGGCCAGTCTAAGCAATGTAGTCCATGATCGGACCGAAATCCACGGATGTCTGCATGAGCCCTATCCATATATCTGCGGGTAAATAGTGTTTTTTCACAACGACAAGTTCTCTTTACACGAGTAGAGGACCATGTGACACTTTTTAGTAATTAAAACCATTTTTGGATTGTGTTGCCATTTTCTGAGATTTGTGACCATTTGTATTTTTTCTGCCAGTGGCTTATTTTTTTTTGCGTAACGACCTGGTATATGTACAATGTTTTAAATTTTTAATTGCATTTTTGGAGCACATGCAGTGACCAAAAAAAGAAGCAAATCGTGAATTTTTATTTCTCCCCCTCTACCATGCAGGATAATTAAATTAATAAATTATAAATTGGACTATTATAGGTGCAGCAATACCAGATAAGTTTCTTTTTTTTTTCCTTTATTTTTGAACTTATGGTATATATTTTTCATGGCTCCATTCACTTAAATTGGCATGTTTACTTCACAAATCACAACATCCTCAAAAAGGTGAAGAGAGGCCATTGAGTATAACTAGTCTGTGTGTTAGCTGTGAAAAAAAAAAAAAAAAAAGCTTAGAGCATGAACATGACAGTCGCACATGTGAACAAGGCCTTAGATCAGCCGGACATGCAGCAATCATGTTACCATTCAGTTTTAGTCATTTTATGGTACATGAGTCATGTAGGGGCCACTCATGCTGAAACCAGACAAATGAATAACATGACATAATAGAAAATGTCAGAAAAAAATATCTGACATACAGCATATATCAGAGAGGACCATGGCTTAAAAGGGATATTCCCATCTTAGACATTTATGGCACCGCCCCCAGAATAATGGAAACGCGCGTCCCTCCTTTGAAACCCACTACTGCAAACATAGTCCAAACCATGGCATCCAGGCGGAGGGTACAGGGAGGTAGACAAGCTGACCATGGATGTCAAATGACCGCCAATCTGTTATATACAAGACTACTGGGGCTCATTTATAGACAAACCGAGCAGAAATCTAAGCACACAGAACGAGTGCCAATATGATTGTTCTGTGCGCATAGCATATGATCATCAGCAGCACATGTCCTGTGTACACGGGGGCGACATGCTGCTGAGAGGCATACTTGCACAAGCCAATAATAACCAGCAAACAAGATCTCTAATGAACACTTATTAGCTTGATTAAATATGCCTTTAGTAAAACCACAAAAACAGCTGCCTTAATGGGAGTGGGGGGCTCTGTATTCTGGAGAGCATAGGTGGGACCGGCATTTATTAGTCAATTATGGCATATCCACATAAAACAAAGCTGAAGAGCGTGCATGAGCCTTAGGCTACGTTCACACCACCATGTGTTGAACCAAACAGTGTAATAGATCTATACACAAATCATGTTAAAAGCGGTTGTTAGTCCGATTGGAGACACTCGTGACATGGACCATTTTCATCTGTTTTGCAAACCATATAAAAGGGATGATCCGCTGATAACATACTTTGTACTTCATCGAAGCTTCGCGGATCCATTGTTACTAGCCAACGGAGAATAAATAGTATAAAAAACAACAAGGAAACAATTCATATGGGCTTGAAAAAGAATGGTCCATTTCTCATGGATATAAAAGGAGTGTGAATGTTGACTTAATGCTCAGAAAGCCGCAATTAAATTTAATTTCTAGGCTAAATGAATACTTACATTTATACAATTTGTGACCTAAGCAAGCAGGAGAATCCACTCTGTACGCCTGTGTATGAATATATCTGTAAAGTTTAGAGAAGTCCTCGGAGCCAAGGGCTTACACCCGTGATGCTGCAGTGCCCAGGTACTTAACCTGCTGCACAGTAATGTGTGGGGCAGCGAGGGCAACCAATGGCTAAGAAAATTTCAGTTGTAAGACGGACACGTTAAGTGGCGACGTCCTTGGTGAGGTATTTCTAGGATCCCTACACTCACCACCCGCACTGTTGGCGATCAATGGCAGGAGATGACTATCTCATGGATACCTGTCACTCACATAGATCATTGACAGACCACTCCGTAAAGCAGATCAGGGTAAGGGAACATACAAGAAATGTAGCAGTCATCAGGGATCTTTGTAAAGCCCAATTCACCAGGGAGTATTCGGAGCGATGCAGAGGGTGTGAATCCGGGTGCCCACGATCCGGAACTAGAAGCGCTTTGGACGCAGAGTATGTTAGTTTCCCCCAAAGTGCTGCCAGGTATTGAATGCAGGTAAATCCGCATGTGTTCACTGAACCGTGCGGATTCACCGCGTCCAATACATTCTATTGATGGAATTTCTCTTGCGGAGACTAGTGTCTCCACAAGAGAAATATACCGCGTCTGGAAAGACGCTCCGCATGTCCATCTCCGCGGGTGAGCCGCAGGCGACTATGGACCCATAATGGACATGGGATTTCTAGAAATCCCATCCACTATGCTGTAACATCTGGACGATGTGGGTTTGACGCTGCTCAAATATTGTCACATCTCCTAACAGATCCCACAGACACTGGACAGTAACTTGGCAAATGGACGGAAGTGAAACAGACGAGGTCTTAATCCGGCTTTGCTAGAGGAGAATGAGGCAGTAAAATAACCCCAGAGGACACCAGGACTGGAGAGCAGCAAGTCCGACTTGAAAAACGGCCCAAACACCATTCCGCTTTCTGTAGGCCGGACATTGTGGAAAGGGAATCTTTTGTGCTTACTAAAAAAGGAAAAGAAGCGATTAAAGATTTCCCACTGAAAGCGGCTAATAAATGTCTCATGTTACTGAATTCAATATCTCAGCCTCTGGCAGAGCCCCGTCTGTGCGGTGCAGGATGAGGACATGATAGGAGACATAGTTGCACAATAGTCACAGACCACATGTCATCAATTACCGTATATGAGAGACATCTCATGAGGAGCAGCCCTGGAAAACGTACTACATGTGTAACCTCACCTAAAGAAACAAATCTCCTTCCTCCACACTGCGCCCCCAGGCACAACAAGGCCATTCTCCGCCACCATTGTTTACAAAGCAAGCTCCATAAATCTTACAAGTCAATTATGTCAGAACAGATGAGCCATTTCAAACCTGACGTGTACACAAGCCCGGGCCATTAACGCAACGTCAAACAATAGGCCTGAAAAAGTGCTGGACAGAACGATCCTGCGCCTGTCACTCCGTACACAAATCAGTAATTAACAAAAAAGATAGTACATAATAAGCACTCCGGTGGTAAAATATATATACATACACACACACATTTTATTTAAGCAAAACAACCATATCAATAAAAACAAATTTAAAACCCAAGTATCTCCAAAGACCGCTGGTAAATATAGCAACAAAGTGTAAGGATACAGTATAATAACTACATAATACTAAGAGGCATAACCCTCAAAAATCACATGCAAAAACAATAACTACAATAAGGTGAATAAATAAATTACACAAAAGGTAACGCAGCACAAAGCTGACAAATAGTAGCCAAAACAGCAATGCTAATGGTCCCCAATATAGAGGTGCAGCACACAAATTTACATAAAAACCCCTAAAATATGTGTATACAGTGTAGCAAATCAGCCCCAAAGGGGAAGATGTGTGACGAGAAAAAAAACTGGAAAAAGGAATAAAGAGGGCATAACACTAATACATGAAATCCATAGATGTGGAATCCAATATGCCAAGTAGTATAATGTCAGTGTGAACAAAGCCCACACGTATCGCGTACGCCACACCGCACCAAGCGTACACCACGCCGCACCCAGCGCACTCAGACACTGCGCAGAGTAACTGCTGCCAATCTGGAGTCACACGGTCCAGAGGACCAGAAACGTCCCCCCAATATGTAAATACTTTAGATACACGTTGCTCCTCTCTACCCCTACTCCCCCAAACACATGTTCAATGTGTAGAAAGAACAAGCCACTGCCAGACATCTCTGGTGGCAGCTTATCTAACCCTTGCACAAAGAATTGGGCATGAAGAAATCGAACATGTATGCGCGATCCTTCCGTTCAGTCATCGGGGAGCGTTGGGACATACGCATACATATCACATGGTCATCTGGTGCCGTTTGACATCAGCAGGTTTGAGGCTAAGTTCACACTAGGCGTTCTTGGGAGCTTTTTTTTTAGGCGTTTTTATGCTAATTTTCAGCTGCGTTTTACAGTACCAGCAAAATCTGAGATTTCAGAAATCTCATTCACACAGCTTGGTTTTTTTGTCATCAGGATTTTGTGCTTCGTATGGTTTATTTGTACAATGCAGCATGTCACTTCCTTCAGCGTTTTGTCAGCATTTTTCACTTATTGAAATGAATGGGTGGTGAAAAAATGCTGAAAAAAAAAACGCACCATAAATGCAGCCATCAGGTTTTGCTGCATTTCTTTGTGCCAAAACCAGATTCTATAGAATAGGACTTTTTTTTTCAAACACTAAACTTTATCAGTACACACAAGAGACAAATGTAGTATGCCAAAACTGCAGGAAAAACACACAAAAAACACGCAAGAAAAAAAACAAGGAAAACGTGCTTTTTTTCTCTACAGCTCCTTTCCTGCCAAGAGATCAGCTTTTGCTGCAGAAAAAACACGCTGAAAAACTGCCTAGAGTGAACTTACCCTATAAGCTAAAATAATCTAATACGTATGAGCACCATGTCCATCCCTGGGCCTGATCTTCCAAGAACCATCGTAAACTCATGGTGAACGTTTAACTCGTCAGTCCACACAAGATTCACACCACAATGAGATATCAGTCAAAGTGGGAAAATAAATAGGACATTTTTTTCCCCCACAGTTAGAAGTTTTTATAGCAGATGATGACCCAACAGTGCAAATACTATAAAGAAATCTATAACTGTACAGCAGCCAGTACACTACAACTCCCAGCAAGATCAGAATGGTATTGCACTTTGCAATGTCGGGAGAGAGAGGTTTAGTATTTGGTGTATTTTTTTCTGCTGTGTATGTAGAATGCTGTGTATTCCAGTTCCAGCAAAGTGTATGGGATTTCTAATGTGCCGCCACGTATTATAAACCGCTATGCCAGTTGTGCTGCGCTGCGGCCTCTTTAATAATTTAATTATGGGGTGACGGGAGCCAAACTCCCACTCATCTGCTATTGATCACCAATATTGTTTTCCTGAAAAACTCCATCTACATTTTTATTGAACGAAAATTTAGCCCTATGTTAGTAGGTCGATAGACAATTATTAAGGAAGCCATTAAGGGGGGAGGGCAAAAACTTTATCAGCATGCACAAGAGACAAAACACTGCAAAAATAACGCAACAAAAAACTAAGCAAAACCGACCTTTTTGCAGGTGGTTTCTTACTGCCAAAGAGAGCAGGTTTTGCCTGCAGAAAAGAAAAAAAAAAGCACCAAAAACGCAACGCGAGAACATAGCCTAAGTTTGTAAAACATATTTAAAGTGATTTAAACTACTAGTTATACTTTTTAACATCTGGTAATTCAATGTGACATGATAAAATAGTCTCAAGATGGCGTGAAACTTTTTCTCATTTTAGCAAAATTATTCCGTTAAGTTGTTAAAAAAAAAAAAAAAAAATGACTGGTCTCTCCTGAGAACTGATCGCAACCCCAGCGAGCACCTTCAGGTTACACAGTCGTATTCTGGTTCCAGTTTGTGCCACGCAAAGGCGGAGGATTTACAGTACGTGGTGGTCAAAAACAAAACTGTATTGTCTAGTGGAAACTGCTTCAGGAAAACACTCCTTTGGGGAGTTTTTGGAGGAGCTTTTTTTTTGCAGAAGTATGAGTGTTTGCAGACTACTGAATCTCTAGTTTTGAGAGCTTTCATTCTGTAAAAAGGACATGCATTTTTTTTTCTTACTACAAGGAATGTACAAAACCTCACAAGAACAATAAAGTGGAATTCTCATAGAAATGAAATAGTAAAATCTTACAGCATTTTTTTCTTCAAGAGTGGACTGACAAAAAAAAAAACCTCCATGCGCACACTTCCTAACAGACCCAGATGGAGGTGTGTGACACCAGCAAAGTTGTCACATTTATGACTATCAACAAAAATAGTTACAACTATATTGAATGTTATGGTAAACCCAAAACATGATACCTTTTACAAATCTGTTTACAAAGCTAAAATTGACCTGGTCCAGATATGGAGAGGTTAAATCATGTCATGAAGAAATACAAATTTATATAACCAGGCCTGCTGTACCAGACCCGCTCCAAGCTTTGGTCTAAGCAGAATTACATTAGACCAATATCGACCTCTCTGAAAGCTCCAGGTCGTAAAGCAAAGTCAAATCTGAGAGGCCAAAGGCTGCTTGGATTAGATACTCTAGATGACAAGCACAGAGCTATTCTGGTAAGACGCCAATTCCTATCAACAGGACAGCTGATAACTTTTAGATTAGTGTGAGGTCCAAACACCAAGACCCCTACTAAAAGCTAGGACAGGGCAGTGTGGTGTCCACCCCACCCCTGCTAAAATGGAACGGCAGTGCACGTTTGTCAATCTAGTCATGCCCTATACGACTGCTGAAGACAGCCAAGCACGGTACTCTGGAATCTGGGGACATTTAAAGGGAATCTGCTTTCTATGGTCCGCAGGCGCACAAGAACGCTGAATATAGGGACCATAGAAAGAAGGAAGAGGTACAGATTGTCGAAAGAATGCAGGGCGCATGCGCGGGATTCACAGGTCAGTGCGACAGCATGGGAAGACGGTGATAGGATAAAGAAGAGCGGAGGCAGGGATTTATTCTAGGCACCCACGCCCTGGAGCCTGGAAGAAATCATTACCATAATGAAATACAAGTGTATTTCTCCACATCTACACAGCAACTATGAGGCATACAGGGAAGGCTAGATAAACATTTCTACTACCTGTATGTTCATAGTGATAGCTGAAAAGTGTCCCAGGAGATGACAGATTTCCTTTAATAAGGGGTTGTCCACTTATGGACAACCCCTTTAAGTATAAGTTATAAAGTAGACAACCCCTTTAATTTCCATTTATCTTCCAAAATCTAGAAACGGCAAAAATCAAACACTACACTACATGTACTGTAGAGTGGAGGGGGGTCCTCACTTATCCAGGGGTTCCTGCAGCTTCTTGTAATAGTCTCGTGCTCTACAACATGGGTGTGAACGAACAAAACGGTCCTCGCACAGCAGCGCTCACCACCGCTCAAAGTCTGAGATCACAGGACTAAATCACATCACTTCCAAGTCATCGGTTTCATCACTGCAGCATCTACAGTTACCTAAGAGCCCCCCCAACACCCCTGGACATGGAAACAGCATCTGCTGTTATCTAAGAGCACCCAACACCACCCCTGGACATGGACACAGCATCTACTATTATCTAAGAGCCCCCCAACACCACCCCTGGACATAGACACAGCATCTACTGTTATCTAAGAGCCCCCCAACACCACCCCTGGACATGGACACAGCATCTGCTGTTATCTAAGAGCCCCCCCAACACCACCCCTGGACATGGACACAGCATCAGGAGGGATATTGAGACAGGAGTGCACGCAGACAAGAGACCTCTGCCCAGAATAGGCCAAAGCAAAGGCACAGCATACAGACATTTTCATTATGGGCTCTATGACACGGTGTACCCCACTGCTCTATTCCATACCTTTCCTTCACATTATGCTGACATGCACTGTTGGTACAGCACAAGCTAATAACATACCATTAGGCAGGATCGTCTCAAAAGTGCAGTTTGCTTTTTTTTTTTTTTTTTTTTGTATTATAAACACTGAGAATTTCTGAAAGGGGGACCTCATGCACATTAGATAAAAGCCGACAGTGCACAGATAGAAGCGAGATCAGCTAAGCATCTAATGCGTAAGGAGGAGAGAAGTGCCAGCATCCGGATGTTCTTTGTGGGCGGAGTCAGTGTGCTCTGCGCTCCCGTCCCACAAATAAAGACAGCAGCCTCGTTGGCTCCTACGCAATGTACATGCAGCAGCCTCGTTGGCTCCTACGTAATGTACATG
>VIAB01003443.1:80040-91027 GCA_009801035.1 Oophaga pumilio
CCTTTCTCTTCTTCGGTGACTTCCTCCTACCAAGACCCCTCATCCATCCCAAGGGAAAGGAGAAAACCATCCTTCAAACGGCACCTCACTGGAGACCAAAGGGACATCCCTCAAAGCCCTCTGGATCCCGCTCTCACAGGTTTTCCTCTAAATGACGAGTCACCCCCACCTGGAAATCTTTCCAGGGTGGGAGGACCCCTTCTTCTTTTCAGAGACGCATGGTTGTCAGTGGTCAGCGACGCCTGGGTCAGGGAGATAGTCACGTCCGGTTACAAAATTGACTTTTCTTCTACCCCAGGAAGACGCTTCTTTCTCTCGCGCCCATCAGAGAGTCCCAGTCAAGCTCCAGGGGTTTTTCAGGCGGCCTCTTCCATTCTACACTCGGGCGTAATCGTGCCCGTTCCTCCAAACGAGCGGTTTTCGGGGTTTTACTCCATTCTGTTCGTAGTCCCAAAAAAAGATGGGTCCCTCCGTCCTATTCTGGACCTCAAGCGGTTGAACTGCCATGTTCGGACCCGCCATTTCAGGATGGAGTCCCTTACATTCGGTGATCGCCTCCATGGAACAGGGGGAGTTTCTTTGCTCTGTCGACATTCAGGATGCTTATCTTCACATTCCTGTTTGTGTGCAGCATCAGAGATTCCTTCGGTTCGCAATCCAGGAGGACCATTATCAGTTCACGGCTCTTCCGTTCGGCCTGGCGCCTGCCCCCAGGGTCTTCACGAAGGTCATGGCAGCGGTCATGGCCATCCTTCGCTCCAAGGGGATTCTCATAATCCCTTACTTGGACGATCTCCTAATCAAAGGACCGTCACGCCAGGACTGCAACCACAGCCTTCAGATCACTCTGGACACTCTAGCCCTCCTAGGCTGGTTAGTCAACAAGGAGAAATCCTCCCTTCTTCCATCTCAGCGCCTGGTGTTTCTGGGTATGGAGTTCGATACGGCTCAGGCCCTTGTCTTCCGAAGGACAAGTTTGCGTCTCTACTTCAGGGTATTCACTCTCTAAGGAAACCATTCCCTCTCCCCTTACGGTCTTGCATGAGGGTACTGGGGAAGATGGTTGCCGCCATAGAAGCCGTCCCTTATGCCCCGTTTCACACCTGTCCTCTTCAGCAGGCTCTCTTGTCTGCTTGGGGAAAAGACAACTGTCTCCCTGGACCGACCGGTTCTTCTGCTTCTCAAAATGAGGCAATCTCTGACTTGGTGGATGCTACCCGCCTCTCTCCTGTGCGGGAGGTCCTTTCTCCCTCTCCGGTGGCAGGTCATCACCACCAACGCCAGTATCCTCGGTTGGGGAGCAGTTTTCCTTCATCACACAGCGCAGGGTCGCTGGAACGCTCAGGAAACCCTTCTCCCCATCAATCTTCTGGTGATCAGGACAATCCTTCTTGCCCTTCCCCGCTGGCAGTCTCTGCTCGCAGGCAAGCTGGTCCTCATTCATTCGGACAATGCCATGGCCGTGGCATACATAAACCACCAAGGCGGGACTCGCAGCAAACAGGCCATGTCAGAGGCGACAAAGATTCTGCGATGGGCGGAACGTTACGTCCCTGCCATATCAGCAGTTCACATCCCGGGGGTGGAAAATTGGGAAGCCGATTTTCTGAGCCGTCAAGGCATCACGTCAGGCGAGTGGTCTCTCAACCCCGACGTCTTCGACCAAATATGTCAGAGATGGGGCACCCAGGACGTTGACCTCATGGCGAACCACAAAGTTCCTCTGTTCATAGCCAGGTCCTGGGATCCAAGGGCCTTAGGCTGCGACGCCCTGGTGATGCCGTGGTCCCAGTTTCAGCTCCCCTATCTTTTTCTAGCCTTTCCCCTTGATTCCGAGGGTCATAAAACAGATAAAGGCAGAATGGGTTCCAGTTCTTCTCATCGCTCCTGACTGGCCAAGACGGACCTGGTATGCAGAGCTCTTGAACATGCTTGCGGACGTTCCCTGGAAGCTTCCAGACCTTCCAGATCTTCTCTCGCAAGGTCCCATCTTCCACCCGAGTTCTCGGTCTCTGAGTTTAACGGCATGGCCGTTAAGGCCGCAGTTCTAAAAGAAGCTGGTTTCTCTACTAGGGTCATCCTGACCATGATTAAGGTGAGGAAACCAGCATCCCCACGCATCTACCACAGATGTTGGAAAGCCTTCTTCCGGTGGTGCGAGGATAACAGTTTGTTTCCGATGTCCTTTTCCCTTCCGTTCATCCTTGGCTTTCTTCAAGTGGGCCTTGATTCACACCTATCGCTCAGTACTCTTAAGGGTCAGGTATCCGCTCTATCAGTCCTCTTCCAGAGAGATTTGGCTTCCCTTCCTCAGGTGAAGACTTTCATTCAGGGGGTCGCTTACCTGGCGCCACCTTACCATCCTCCTGTAGATCAATGGGATCTCAATCTTGTTCTCAACGCTCTTCAGCGTGCCCCCTTTGAGCCCATCCAGGATATCTTGTTTTCTCTCCTGTCTTGGAAAGTACCTTTTCTGATCGCCGTTACATCTATCAGGAGAGTCTCCGAGCCAGCGGCACTGTCGTGTCATTCTCCTTTCCTGATTCTGCACCATGACAAGGTGGTCCTCCGTCCTGTTCCTTCCTTTTTGCCCAAGGTGGTTTCTGCCTTTCACATCAATGAAGACATCGTCCTTCCCTCTCTATGTCCTTCTCCTGTTCATCCACTGGAAAAGTCACTCCACAAACTGGATTTGGTCAGAGCTATTCAAGTCTACCTCTCTAGGACTGCTTCCTTTCGTCAGTCAGATTCCCTTCTTGTCATCCCTGAAGGTTGTCGAAAGGGGCTCCAGGCAGTTCGTCAACAGGCTTCGAATTTGCAGATCTGCAAGGCCGCAACCTGGTCGTCTTTACACACCTTTGCTAGGTTCTACTGTACAAAGTTAATACCCAAGCCTCGGCTGACGCAGTCCTGGGTAGGAAGCTTCTGCAGGCGGCGGTTTCCCACCGGCTGACCTAGGTTCCTTTCTCTTTTCCTATATTTTCCTTCTCCTATCCTTTGGACTGCTTTTGGACATCCCATGGTTATCTGTGTCCCCCAATGAAGCAATAAAGAAAGAGGGATTTTTGGTACTTACTATAAAATCTTTCTTGGAGCCTTCATTGGGGGACACAGCACCCTCCCTGAATATTAGTAAAGTTGTAGGCCTACGTGCCGTTGTTTTGAGTTGTTACATATGTTGAGCTTCTGGTTGCTTCTCCTACTGCTTTGACACCAACTGAGTAGCCTAGTGCCTGTTGGTGGGTGTATACTACTAGGGAGGAGCTATTTTTTCCTTTTGCCTAGTGTCAGCGCCTCCTAGTGACAGCAGCATACACCCATGGTTATCTGTGTCCCCCAATGAAGGCTTCAAGAAAGAGATTTTACGGTAAGTACCAAAAATCCCTCTTTTTCTTGTATAAGAAAAAATTTGTAACGTTTAAGTAAAAACGGACATACTTCTGTCAACACGCAGATGGCACGGTGTGCTTGTTCGTTCTTTACTTTTTTTTTTATATGGGCTCATTCACTTGAATGGATAAGTCCACAAATTGGACCATGACTGGACATGCACAGTCCCATGGGTTATAATGGGTTCATGTTCTCTCGATTGAAAAAAAAAACACAAAAGAAATCCGTAATAAACAGACGTCTGCCTGAGGCCTAACTGTGATCTGAAGAGGTTTGATTAAAATGGAAATTCTGTCCTAACCAAAGTCTTCATTCTGTCTGAAGGGCTACAATAACTGGACGAACGGCCTTTATGGCTACTCATGGGATATGATGGTGCATTCACGCTCTCACCAGCATGTGAAAATTACCTACAGAGATGGGGTCACTGGTGACGTTGGATATCTGAACCCAGGGGTAAGTGTCAGATTGTAAAGCGGTTGTCCAGGTCTAAAATGTTTTGGGGAAAATTGGCTTAGAATGATATAAGCTTCACTTTCTTAGGTTTTCACACAGACCCGGCGCTGGAAAGATCATGCTGACATGCTGAAGCAATATGCCACCTGCCTACAAGGCCTCCTGGGAGCTTATAATATCTCCGAGCCAGAAATCTACTTTGATGTATGGGTGTCAATCAATGACCGCTTCCAGCAGAGGTATGTGCATTGAGTATGCTGCCGTCGTACGACTGTCCCACTCGATCGCGGGGAACACGCACCTTGACTGTATTCTCTATCAGGTTATACGACCCTACAGTGGACATCGTAAAAGCCGAATGGTCTCCCTTCCATAAAACGCCCTGGGTTCAGCCGTTGTTGGTAGATCTCTCACCATGGAGAGCTAAATTCCTGGAGGTGGAGGACAGTTTGGATAATCAGACTGATGTGGTCTTCATTGCAGATTTCCCAGGTAATGTTGCAGAGACTGGCACATTGTTATGGTCCATCCAGGAGATTGCATCCTTTGCATGATATGGGGATCTGATCGTAAAACTACGTTTGGTTTTTTTAGCTCTTCTCCAAAATTCTTGTATGTTCAGGTCTCCCAAGACGACAATCCCCAGGAACATTACTAAGTTATACTAACTTGTATGGATTCACAGTCAGGTCTTAATTTGTTGTATTCCTGATTAAATAATTCTGGAGCACCTTCTCATAACGTCCTCTAATTCTTCCATTCCTATGTTGTTCCTCCTGGAGAAAGTGACAACTGAGCATTACTATTCCCCTTATCGATTGGGCTTGTCCCCCATATAGCTTGATCTTGGCCAAGGGCGCTTCCCAATAGTCACTTTACTTAGACATTTCCAGGAGGAATAGCACAGTGAGGAGTTATAATAAAAGCTGCAGCGTTATTTAATGGGGAATTGGGGATTTACTAAAAGAGTCCGGGGTCTAGGTTTAGGATTGATTATTGCTCACTGATCAGCTGTTTGAAAGGGCCGGGGCACTGAAAAGGAAGGGGCAATGCTCTGCACCATCGCTACTAATTAAGCAATGTGCTGCTAGTACTTCCAAACAGCTGATTGGCTGCAGTGCCGAATGCAGCTAACCTCTTCCCAATCCATGCACTAATGTTACGTCTGGGATGGGCTCCAGTGTATGGAGTATGGTCACCAGCTGTTTCTGCTATAGACAGAAGTGGCCACCTGTGTTGTACAGCCAGCACCTGCCTCCAACAGCAGAGATCAGAGCCTGCTCCGATCATTGCCAATCAGCTACTTAAATACCAAAGTCCGCCTCTGACAGCAGCTTTTTTGCGTAGCTCAATCGAAACCTCTTATAGGGGTATTCCCATATCCAAGATGATATCCTAATATGTAGTAGGTGTATTAGCAAGTACCTCCAATTAGCAATTTGTATAGTTCTTCTGATACGCTATGTCGCTTACCCCATGTGCAGGGCATTGCAGTAGCTTAGGTTTCCATGGTTACAACCACTAACAGCTAACTCATTATGAGTGGCTGTAACCATGGACACCTAAGCTAATGCAATGCCCTGCACATGGGGTAAGTGACATAGCGCATCGGAAGAACTATACTACATTTATAATTGTAGGTATCTGCAAATATTATTATTACACCACCTACTGTATATTGGGATAGGATCTTGGAGATGGGAATACCCCTTTAAGCACCACAAAATAACACCATGGAAAAAAAAATTGCAATCTTCTTGATTGATTTTTTTTTTTTTTTTACCCACTAAAATAATATTTAAAATCTACACGTTTAGTATAGCCTTAATCCTACTGACTAGAGGAATCATGTTTCCTGGTAATTTCTACCACACAATGAACTGCGTAAATGCAAAACCCGAAAAACAAAAGTAGATTGCATTTTTTCCACCATTTTACCCCACTTAGATTTTTCTTCCCCGTAGTTTACCTGCCATGTGTTATTTTATCGTTTTTCTTTTACCCTGGACGATAGGTCTTCACTTAGAGAATTTTGTGAGTGACGATCTGGGTAACACCAGTATACAAGTGCTGCAAGGAGAAGTCAGTGTGGAGATTGTGAAGGACACAAAGAACTTCACCCTGAGACAAGGCGACCGCATGCAGGTGAGGGTAGAGTCTGCTTCCTGAATTGTAGGGTGTTATGGCACATGAGCCCCAAGACGCTACACACTGTGCAGGCTGAGCCACAAGCACCATGACGCAGCAGGCCGAGCACCGTGATGCCGCACACTGTGCAGGCTGAGCCACAAGCACTGTGACGCTGCACAGTGTGCAGGCTGAGCCACAAGCACCATGACGCCGCACACTGAGCAGGCCGAGCACCGTGACGCCGCAGGCTGAGCCACAAAGCACCATAACGTAGCACACTGATCAGGCCAAACACTGTGCAGGCTGAGCCACAAGCACCATGACGCCGCACATTGAGCAGGCTGAGCACTGTGACGCAGCACACTGAGCAGGCTGAGCCACAAGCACCATGACGCCGCACACTGAGCAGGCCAAGCAACGTGACGCCGCACACTGTGCAGGCTGAGTCACAAGCACCATGACGCCGCACACTGAGCAGGCCAAGCAACGTGACGCTGCACACTGCAGGCTGAGCCACAAGCACCATGACGCCGCACACTGAGCAGGCCGAGCACTGTGACGCTGCACACTGTGTGGACCGAGCCAGGAGCTGCTCTTCCTTGTAAGGTGAATCCACATTTAAGGCGAAGATATCTGCACATAACGAGCAATTATATAACAAGCCGATTGCTCCTTGTTTAAAGGCCCTTTTTTGCATAGTGTGATGCAAATTTTGGGGACACTCAATTATTCAGTTCCCATACGGTTTGAATATTGTCGGCAGCACATCCCCTGTTTACACAGAGATTTCCTGCCAACATCACTGCCATGTTTCCTTGGGCCATTGATCAGGAAAGTGCGTTCTTATTTGTTCAGGCATTTATCGGTCTGTGTGTCTTCTCTTCAAAAATTGGCATAGATTAAAAAAACAGAATTTGGGCGCCTATATTTCAGGGCTTTTGCCTAAAATTATTTATCAAGGGCTCCTACTGTATTACCAGCAGTAGTATAAGTATCACGTGCCACTGTCCATTTCTTTTTATTTTTTTATTTATTTTTTTCAGTTGCCAGCGGGGGAATACCATAAAGTGTTCACCGTGTCCCCAGGACCCTCATGTTACATGTACCTGTATGTGAATACCACAGCAGTGACCCTGGAACAGAACCTGACTCGCCTGCAGGAGCTGAAGGAGAAGGTGGAAAATGGGAGCGGTGAGTGATGCCGAACGTTACGGTGCATGTACACTGCACGCTGATCGAGAGCGAGCCGTCCGCGGACCTCCTCATTATCATACCGGCTACCAAAGAAGAAGTAAAACGCTCGTTCATCAGTTAAAATAATCTTTTTTCGCGGCACAAAAAAAAAGAATTGTTCTCAGCAGCACATCATCCTGTGGTGTAAACTGGATTTGTGTTGCTGAGAACAATGTTAGTTCATGCGCACTGAACGATATAGTACTATTGGCTCAGTGCGAATCTGAAGGGGGGTCCGTCTGTATAAACGCCACCGACCGGCAAATACTTGGTAGGGTAAGTTCGGGTAGATGGATTATGATTCTCTGTGATTTCATCCTGTACAAGGTTCTAATCGGTGGTGAAAATCTGCATCTTTTCCGCATGACCATGTGCATGCTGCGGAGTGTTTCCAGGTTCCCAACCACTTGTTCGGTCGGTCGGCCTCCTCTGAGCATGGCAGCAGCATTACTGTCCTGTTTTTTTTTTTTTTTTCTTAGAAACTTCTCCTCTTCCACCCGAGTTACAGCCCCTCATCTCCGGAGAAGTAGAAGACCCCAATGTGTCAGATCCCCTGGTGGTTGCCTACCTCCGCCGACAGAGGCGGATAGAGGAGGCAGAACGCAGGCGAAATGCTACAGTGACAGAGCGATTTCAGAGGTTTTTCAATAAGAAGTATTATCTCCTGCGACGAAGGTAAGTGTCCGTGCTTCATGAATTCGGCCCACTCACCGTATAGAAGAAAACGCCCAATAACATGGACCAGTGCCAGGCCTGGAGTTGTCACCTGTGGATTTTCTTCTGATTAGTGTGGTCCTGTACGGCCACGTCACCAAGGCCAGATCTGCATGGACAGCGTAATAGCCAATGTTTAGCGAAACATCAAGAAGTACCATTATACCGAGTTGTTTTGTGTCTAACACAGATGTAGGCTAGACTCGCACATTCGTGTGTCACAGACCCGTGACACACAGATCCGGCCACAAGACGGGTCTCCCGACCAGAACTCGACAGCCGCATAGATATGTGAGGCTGACGACTGTGTGTCTGGAGACCCGTGGCCGGTCTGTGCATGTCAATCCACGCCGGGACCGTGACACACGATGTGTAAGTCCAGGCTCGATTTACCAAAAAATATATAGCGGCCAGTTCCTGGTGACTGTGGGTTTCCTGCCCCGACCTTCCGGCCTTATGCCTACCTCGTATCAGGAGACCCGGGGTCTGGCTGAGAGTTGCAATCGTAGGGTGGTCCATAAAATCCGGCTGCTGTGCTGACATGTGAATCTGGCCGTAGGCTTCCCATTCTATAGTTGGGTTTATGTGCCTAAAGGTTTTTGTTGGCAGCAGATCTCATGGGGGACGTGCTGCCAACAGACTGCAAACTGTATAGTCACCGAGTCCCCCACGTAATTTGCATGGACCTGAGTAAAGGGCCCTTTGTTATATCGACAATCTGTGCTCGTTATGGGAAGAAATCTGCAAGTAAACTCAACCTAAAGCTACAGCACATTGTTGTGTCAACCTGGGTTTGGAATCGGCTCACAAAACTTTTTAAGATGGTGGTCCGGGACGTATCTTCTGTGCATCACTTACATCCAGCCGCTGCTGATCGATAGCGGTGCTGCCGGGCGTCGGACCCCCACCAGTTACAATTGATGACCTGTTCATGGGCTGCGTCAGAAATATGAAAAAGTCTTGGACAACGGCTTTAACAGGAGAGCTGCCTCTTTGCGGCATTTCTCAATACCTCTTTTCCTGGAGCTGCTGCATGTATTACATGGTGGCCATTTAGATGAGCAGCTGTCCACCAAGGAGAGAACCACTTCTTGATATTGTGGCACTCTGAGCGGACGCTGAGCCCGGACCCCCTGTATGACATTCATATACCCTAATTGGGCACCCTTGTATCAGTATGGATGAAAGCTCCAATAAACCTGTACGGAGTGGCTGATAACAGAGAACACCAGAATGCAGAATGGTGCTAACACTATTGAATATATGATGTATGTAGAACAGACGGGTGTGAACACCGGACGCGGAGCGCGCCCTTATCTCTGCCGGCTCTGCCTCTGTAAATAACATTCCTCTGGGCCTGGGAATAGGACGTAGTTTAGTCTTTCCTGGAAGGCTCCCACCCATGGAATATAGAGGAGAACTGTGCTCACTGCTGACCGAGCAGACAGGACGCTTCTTATCAAAGTATCGGACACTTCTTATCAAAGTATTGGACACGTCCTCGTTCAGCAGCACATGTGCGGAGAATCCTATTAATGCAACTGCAAATTCTGTTTTCACGTGTGCCGTCACTCCTTGTGTAGTAAAACCGCACCCAGTAGTAGACGGGCAGCAGCCGCAAAGTAAGAGAGTGGTGGTAACCACAGCAGACTTTGGTGGCATCGCTCTTGGGTACAGCACCGATGTCTGAATGCAAAAACTGAACTATTCGGAATAAGCGCAGGAGGCGAACGTGCACGGCTGATTGCCTTATGCCTCTGCTCCTGGGTTCTAGCAGAGAGCCGGGGCCACAGCATTCAGACGTCGGTGGTGTGTACAAGCCGTATCCCACCATAGTGTGATGACACAACCTCAGTTAGATAGTGAGCCCCAATGGGGACAGGGATGATGACGTCTGTAAAGCGCTGCGGAATAAAAAGCGCTATATAAGTCAGCATAATAATAATAAAAAAGCACAGGCTCTTTGTTTCGCACAGTTTGTTTTCCCTCCGTCTTCAGCCACTACTCTCCAAGATCGAGAGTCCTGACTTTATAGAGCCGGGAAGGGCAGAGATGAAGGGAAAACAGACAGGTGGGGAGGTGCACCGAACTGTTCGGCCCCACCATAGTGCACAGAGCGTCTGTGCTTGGTTTGAACAGTCATTCTGTCCCTTTAACTATTCTGCTGTTTCCGCTCTGAGAAGTTACACCCTTGTGCATTCGCTCAGTAGGACCTCGTTGTTCCCATTATACAAATATCTTGGGTAAAAAGTCTCTCGAGTCTGGACGATTTTTATTTAAGGCTCCGTTCACATGTCTACTTGTCATCCGTTACAAGCGGAGCAAAATCTGATCTAGAAGTTGGTTGCTGTTATGTTTGATATGTAATGGATCCGTCGGTATTAGTGGTGTCTCTGTTAGTGGATGACCTCTGTTATAATCAGTTTCCTTATGGACTTCAATGCTGAAAAAATGGATCCAGCTGCCGTCTTACAGAGAAGTTGTACACACTGTGGTTTTTTTGATCCAGCTAAAAAAAAGATTGCAGTAAAACGGAAGATATTTTTGGATATTTCTGTCCCCATTCAAATGAATGCGTTTTTTAATGAATATTTTTATTTATTTTTTGTTATCCCAAAAAAGATACAGAAAAATACATGACTGCTGGATGTGCGAGCATAGCCTAATGTGTATAGGGGCGTTTCGATGGGCTAGTGGTGGGAATCGATGATCTCGGCACGACCACTGAAAGGCTAGATGATCTCGGCATGCTGCTAACCACAGGCTACTGTACTCTGTTATCAGCCACATGAAACGCGGGAGAACTTTGACAGTAGGTCAGAAAATTCCCTGCCTGATGCTCATTTCTTTATCTTGTAGATCTAATAACCTGTAACTACTTTTATATACTGATAGGGGGCGCTTTACACTCTGCAGAGAGGAATATTGAAAGTCTCCCCCATACACATGAGATGGCTGTCAGAGGAACTATATCCCCTCCACTCTCCCATGCATCGGGCCATTTGGTTTGGACGAGCGCTCCTGTGTTCTCTATTAGGCTGTGTTTCCACTATCAGGAAACACA
>VIAB01003443.1:112557-123042 GCA_009801035.1 Oophaga pumilio
CGGCACTTGCCCGGGTGTGCCGGATGCTGACGCCGGCCCTGACTGTAAGTGTATGTCTCAAACGCTGCACCAAATTTCGATTCTGTTCACAATAATCTGTCCGTTAGTCGGTAATATTAATACACTCGATCCTTCTACAATCACTTTCTGTGTATCGGTGTATGTATAATGTACGGTAAACTATATAAAACCATAGAAATAAAATATAATATTCGGATCATTGACCCAAAGCAGGTGGAGAATATTATCCTGCTGCACTTCCCAATGCCGTTAATGGGCTTTTCCTCATTTAAGTCTAGAAATGCTGATATTTTTCAGCACATACACACCAAGGGCCCACCAGTACCTAACTCCAGGGCCCCACTTTTCAACTACAATGTAAATGTGAGATTATCTTCATTCACAAATTTATATAACAATGAACTGAGTAGATTGTTACATGAATAAGATGCCACCTTTGTACATAGTGATTCAAGTATATTGTGCCAAGTACTGCTCATATAAGAGGTTGGTGGCCCACCGGATGATTCTCCTGTTTTCCTGTGGGCCAGTCCAAGCTCAATATTTGGTCACCGTAGCCAATCTCTGATTGTATATGTGACAAGCCATAGATACTGCAATCACAACCACAGCCATGGATTAGTTGCAAAAGTCACGTGACGGTATGGCACATCATTGCTTCAGCTATATCAGTAAGGACCTGTGGGGGAACCACAGGGTGGTCTGCATTGGAACAACAGGAAATTGAAAAGATGTTTAATGTGCATTTGTGTTACTTTACACCATTAACTCTTTTCAGAAACATTTTGAAAGCCCCCTTACATACACAATTCTCATATCGTTAGTCAATGTACTTTGTTAGCATGTCTGCCTATTTATACATTGAATACTCTTTATTGTAAAAGGCTCTGGAATATGTTGGCGCTATATAAATAACATTTTTATTATTATTACTCCATAGAGCAACAATACTTTATACCTGCTCAAGTGATCTCCTATATGTCCTTCTTAACATTCTTCCTTCTTCAAGATATCCAGAGATGGCCAACTTTGATTTTAAAAAAAGTCTCTCTATTGGGCGTTATTTATGCTATATGTGTCCACATTATGACATTTTTGCAGAAAGTTAAGTTTGGACACGTGCATAGAAACATAAAGATGGGATAAAAGATAACAAACCAGCTCATCTTGCAGAAGTGACCATCACCACAGTGGTAAAGGTTAAAACTATTTTTAAAAGTTCATAAAGGATATACAAAGTGCAGTTTATGAGATGGAGAACAAACCTGGCCAGTTATGTTAGGGAGTGAAAGGTCAGCAACAAACTATCAAGAAAGATCAGAGGAGCCAAGTAAAGCTGACTGTACATGTTATAGAGCCGTCGGGCAAATACTGTATTTATGATGATCTTGATCACCTGTGGAGTTAAGATTTAAAGGTCACCTAATGCACAGCAGCCCACCCAAGCCCCCTGAAGAAGCCCATAGCGCAAAATGTGCGTTGGGGCTAAGGGCCTAGCGCGCCCTGCATCTGTGTCACACATGGGTAAGCACTGTATGTAGCACTTTCCATAAGCACTTGGCTCTTTATCTCACTTTGTCCATACTCTCTGATTGTTAACCAGATTTGTGTCTCCAATTGTGAAATGCTTTGGTAGATGCTCCTTATTAATAATATTTTCCAGACTTCTGGTGCTATCTACTTGTATTTGGAGCTATACCTATTGCGGCTCCTGGTTGGAATAACCTCTGGTATACATAGTGTATTGTACAGCCATTTACAATGTGCCTTGTGAGTATGTAGCTGCACACTGCAAACATAGAAGTGTATGGTGCTGCCTAGTTTGTCTTTTGTGTCATCACCATTTATACATCATCATTACTGAATTAAAGAAATACCTTGTCATATATGATTTTGGGGCATAACACTCCATACTTCTCTATAGGAATCATTTATATTGGGAGTTGGCCACTTTTCTGGTGTATATCCTGTTCTCCAGATAGGGAATGAATAGATATTCTCAATATGTCGGTCTATGTTAAACTATTTATTTTGCCTACAGCTATTACTCCCGACCCCATCACACACTTGCATGCTCAGCCAATTGTACAGGTGTTCTCCATACATCCTCTGGCAGTGGCATATCGCCCGTAGGAACAAAAGGTCAGGCATGTTCAAATCCAACATGCCCATTCCTTATTCCCCTCCACCAACATTCCCATTCCTTATCCCCCCAACATTCTCATTCCTTATCCCCCCTAACATTCCCATTCCTTATCCCCACCAACATTCCCATTCCTTATCCCCCCAACATGGCCATTCCTTATCCCTCCCCAACATTCCCATTCCTTATCCCCCCTAACATTCCCATTCCTTATCCCCGCCAACATTCCCATTCCTTATCCCCCCAACATGGCCATTCCTTATCCCCCCCAACATTCCCATTCCTTATCCCCCTCAAGATGCCCATTCCTTATTTCCTGCCATCATCTGCTGTTGGGGAAAGTCTAGAGTCCTACCAAAATCCGCAGGTACATCTGACATTCGTCCAATGTGTATGATAACCTAAATGAAACCTGTCATTAGATTCAGGCTGCCCAAACCACCACCAGCAGCATGAATCAGAGCTGGGCAGCGCGATTGCAGTTAAGTAGGTTTTACTCTGCAGCTGCGGTGTTTCAGAGTGTTAGGACGGAACCCTAACACTCAAACGGGGATGAACAAACCAGGGGAGATGTTAAATCTGCACACAATACAGACTAGGCAAATCCATAACCTAACCCTGATTTGCCTCTGCCTGAGTTACACAATGGCGCCCTCACTCAACGTTGGCTCACCACTCAGCTGCAGAGTGTAACCGAAAACAACAACAGAACGTAGTGCACACGAGGGTGAGACATTGGACTAAAGACGTGTTCACACAGTCATACATGAAGGACAGAAGAAAAAGAAAGGAACCTAGAAAGACCTTCTGTATACGTGAAAACCCCAGACCCTCAATGTAATAAAATTTGGAAAAGTGCTGAGAAGGGGAACACGTAAACAAACCGCAGGAGAAGCAAAAGAGAAAACCTCAGCAAGGTAATTCTTCACTGGGGAGCTGAGACTCCAAACATCCATCTAATTTAGCACAGACTGCATGTGTCCGGAGAGTATAAACAGACCCTCCCAAGATGTGATAGGACTAACCAAAACGAGGAAGGGAAAACACTTGCATAGAAGCAACACAGCAAAGACAAGAGCATTATCAGCAGTGGGACAGATGCAACACAGTGTGGTCAAATAAAGAGGGAAACTGACCCACAGCCAGAGGTCAACAGATTGAGCCCTGGATTTGAGCCATGATGCAGTGAAAACAGCTTGAATAGCCGGATGAGGACTAGTCCAATGTTGATTGACAGGCTCCTAGGTGTGTACGTATCGTACTAGTCAGGTCTCCCTTTAGTCCGCGGACAGCTTTTCAAACTATATAAATCCTAAAATTATGGAGTCACAAATCCATCAGTTAGTACAAATGATTCAGTTTATTAAACATAAAAAACAACACAATATATTACAAATTATGATAAAAACAAAGGCGAAGGGTGAAGACTCAAGATTGAACATGGGCAAAGGCTTGACACATTATACATGGAGGGGCTGCACAGCTGGGAATACATATTCAACAGTCGTAGTGACTGAGTGATGTACCTGAAACACAAATATGGAGATCAGTGGTAACCCAATAGCATAGTAAGATGACAAATATCTTAGAAATTCCATTGCAACATCAATTTCCTAATGTCAGTGCATACCTATTGCTTCGTGTGCCAGATCTTATGCCTGTAACCCTGACACGAGTTTCACGTGGTCTTCCTCAGGGGTTATCATGGACTGTGTGGAGGGTCATATGCTTACCTCTTCCTGGGATTCGGAGAGAGGATCATATTCCACTGTGGCTCCCATGTGCAAGGTTGATACCTATGCATTGATGACCCCTTGATTATATAGCAGGGCAAAGACAATGAGCTCCATACCTTCATGTCGGGATTCAGACTCACAAACATACAAGCATCGTCAACAGATTGAATTTCTGGACATTAAATTATTGGTTCAGATTGATGGTCTAATCTAATCAGATGTGTTCCGTAAAGAAACCTCTGTGAATGCTTTTCTGCATACCACTTCACTATGTGAGCCGTCCCAGTGGGTCACCTTGTATGGATGAGGCATATTTGTTTCTATGATGCAAATTTTGAAAATCTGGTATCAGACCTTAAAGAGAGATTCCTTGCAAGAGGGTATAGCAGTAGAAGTATTAAGAATGACTACCATCGTCCTAGTGATCTACTGACCACCACTCAAAACAAATGGTATAGGGATCCAGCAATATGCTTCATCTCTATGTATAATCACTAATGGGAAACCATGTGGAGCATCCTTAAAAAACATTGGTCTATTTTAAAGACTGAACCCATGCTATCTAAAATTCTCCCTGATATCCCATTGGTCACTGCTAGGAGTAGCAAGAACTTGAAGAAGATTCTGGTTAGAAACCACTATGTGGCTAAACCCTCTAGTTTGTTTAATAGTGGTAAGACACAAGTGGGATTGATACCCGTGTGGAGAATGTTTGGCCTGCAAAAAATATCCTACGTGTCACATCATTTACTTCAGCAGTGGTTTGAAGGAATTCAAAATGACTGATTATATCTCTTGTAGCACCACTTTTGTCATTTACTATGTCACATGTAAGTGTAAGATGATCTATGTGGATCTCACGTCCCGGGAACTGCATACACCTACTAGTAAACGCAACAGGCAGCACGGGAGGTGGATGACAATTTGGCAGCATGTGGGGTGGATGATCAATCCATGGTTAAGACTATTCCTAGGCACTTTATGGTTTGTCATGACTGCAAACCCATTGATTTAAAGATTTGTGGCATTTATAGACTGTGATGTGGTTCTAGAGGGGAGATACCAAGCTCCTTCTGACACAACTTGAATGCCGCTGGATCGTAAGTTCGTAACAATAGGCACATTGGCACCTGCCAGCCTCAATGAAAAAAAAATGTTTTTGTTCCTTCTTTAGAATGTGTCATATCTCTGTTTCTTTGGATTTTAACTTTATTTTGTTTAGTCCATTACTTTTAGTCCTCTCCCCTTCCATATGAAGATCTCATGATGACTTCTGTGATCTCCCTCTCACCAATCCGAGCGGCCGTCATTACATTATGAACTTTATTTTTTTTTACATCGGTATTTTTCTGTACGCGATTGACACGTGATGTATATAACAAGCATATGGGAATATAGGTGTCTGTTATACTATACATGATATGTCTTAAGTGTGATTGAGCACTATGGTATTCTTGTTTCTCCATTATATCTTATTATATTGTTTCATCTCCCCTCTTTTTTCATTATCCCTCTTTCTCTTCACCTTTTTTAATGAAATTTTTTTCTTATCATTGATTGTATTTGCTTCATAATTATTTTTATTTATTTATTTAGTTATCTGCCTTTAGCATTGCTGACTGCATCCTGTGGAGATGGGCACTGACCAGTGACATCATGGAGGATTTCCCTCTGATCTGCCGTGTCTCCTGGATGGCCGGAAGCGATGCATGCACTTTGTGAATTCTAACGCCCATGTGCCGCCAGCACATGCAGCAAAATTGTCTACACCTGAGGGGATAGTACTTAATAGCAGCCTCCACGCAGTTCATGACAAACCCCTGAGGAAGCCTGCATGAAACGCGTGTCATTGTTGCAGGCATAAGATCTGGCACATAGAGCAATGGGTATGCACTAACATTGGGGATATTGATGTTGCAATGGAATTTCTATGCTGCTTGTCATCTTACTATACTATTGGGTTACCACTGATCTCCACATTTATGTTTGACATGTTTACTGTTACTGATCAGCAACTCAGGACTAGGGCAGAAGGGGGATAAACTGACCCTGTACTACGACTAGGCTGAATCCCTACGATGGAGCGGGCAACCTATTCCTTGTGAATAGATCCACCGACGTTTCCTAGGCTAAACTCAAACAAAGACCTGAAGGTAGGGGGAAGGGTATCCCTGAACGATCTAGGGACTGGGAACAAAAAAACAGGTAACCTCCTAGTAGGAAAATAGAGGAAGCTGCAGAAACGAAAGGAAAACCAAAAAACAAAGCAGGCAGAACTAGAGATCCCAGAACTGCACAAAATCAAACACAGAAAGCTATCAAAGCACCTAGCCAGAACTCTAAGGGATTAACACTGTTGTCCAGAGCAAGGACTGGGAGGCAGGTGCTGGGTAATAAAGGGTGATACCATCACCTGACCAACGACAAGCCCAGCACCAGGGGAAAAAGACCAGCAGCCAGAAAACCACAACAAGATGGCGGATGGTCAAAACAAAATAGATTCTAACATTTACTTATACAGCTCTGGCAAAAATTAAGAGACCACCACATCAAAACCCTGTCATGGGCAGCCCATTCTCCAGACCTGAACCCCATTGAAAACCTCTGTAATGTAATCAAGAGGAAGATGGAGAGTCATAAGCCATCAAACAAAGAAGAACTGCTTACATTTTTGTGCCACAAGCAGTGTGAAAGACTGGTGGTAAGCATGCCAAGGCACATGAAAGCTGTTTTTAAAAGCATGGTTATTCCACTAAATATTATTTTCAGAACTCTTCCTGAGTTAAAACATTAGTACTGTTTCTAAATGATTATGAACTTGTTTTCTTTGCATTATCTGATGTCTGAAAGCACTGGTTTTTTTTTTTAAATTTTGACCATTTTTCTTTGTCAGAAAAAAAATACGAAATGTATTGCTTGAAAATTCGGCGTCATGTCAGTAGTTTATAGAATAAAAGAGCAATTTACATTTTACTCAAAAATACACCTATAAAGAGAAAAATCAGACAAACTGAACATTTGAAAGTTGTCTCTTAATTTTTTGCCAGAGCTGTATCTGTATTGAGTCCCTTACATACTATGAGTTTCAGGTATATCACTCACAGTCACTATGACTGTTAAATATTGATTCCCAACTGCATTACCCCTCCATGTACAATGTGTCAAGACTGTGCCTGTGTATCTTCACCCTTTGTTTTTATCATAATTTGTAATATATTATGTAACTTTTGATATTTAATAAATTAAATCATTCTAACTGGTGGATTTGCGACTCCATATTTTTTTAGGATTAATATAGATTTTTGGAGCATCCCCCTACACAGTTTGTATACTCCTTTTGGCCCATGGCCTTATTCCTTTCATGTCTGACTTTGCAGGTTCAGATAATATTGATAGCTTTTCAAACAATGTATTCTTTAAAACGCTGGATCATTTCAGAGTAATACACACCTGCCTGCAATCGTGCAGTGAGACTCTGATGCTGCCGGTAGTTCGGGCAGCATAAATGTAATAAGAGCTTCTCAGCTGGGTTCAGGTGGCCATATAGAAAACTTATGGACATGATTGGATTCATGTGCAGTCCTGTGTGCTTGTCCGTTTTGTGAATGGGTGACGGAGCTGCGTTTACATTGCATGCATTATTTTGATCTGTAAACCGGACTAGAATAGTACATGATGCAATTATTTTAACACACAGACCATTGGTACGTGTGGAAAGTTGGCCATATCCGCTAGCACACTGAATATAACGGGTCTGTGTGCCCTTCATTTGCAGTCTGTGGTGCACATGGTCCGATTATTCACTTGTTTGCACAAGCCCTAAAACAGGACAAGGGTTATACAGGTTGATGCACTTGCTACTTTACCCGGAAATATTGCTGTACCTTCTAAAAAAGACAATCTAAAACTTGGACTGTACATACCTTGGTTTATGAGAAACTGGTGTTTTAAAGCAGCTGACAGGTGGGAGGCATTTTGTTAAAGCGACCATCTGCAAGGTGTCTCCCAGCCAATATATGGGAGGCATCTTGTATATAAGGCACCCTTGCCAATTTGGAGGTGCCTGAGCAACCCCTATTGTTAGTTTTAGTGGCGTTGATGTGTGCAACTGTCTGTTTCCAGGTCTCCTGTCCTTAATCTGTTAAAGTTATTCCCATATCCCATGTTCCCGTTTGCCTAGTTTAGTTTACCCGTGTTTCTGTGACCGCTTCAGTGGTATTCTATTCCTGAAACCGCATCTGCGGTACCTATACCCAGTTTCTTGGTCCTAGTGCAGCCAGCTATAGTACTGTTCCTGATATCTACTGGTGTGAACAAGAACCTATCTTCTATATCCAAGCTGTCCATACTGTCTGTCAGTGTCTGGTTCCAGCTAATCAGTGACCTTGGTTACGTCTCCCCGTTTCATCGAGCCCGACCACTGGGATCAGCAGCTGCAGTAGAGGCACCTGCCTAGTAGTGGTACCTGGTGAATTCTGTAGCCCAGTCTGTCTCCACCATCAGGAGCTCAAGCAAACATCAGGTAGTCACCTAGCTATGCCCCTTCAGGACTGGCTCTGTGGCACAGTGGGTCCACCTGCAGGAGTGACACTGATTATGTCATGTTATCATATATCAAGCCAAGAATGCTGTTTGTATTTTAGAATAGATATGGGCAAATCAACAATTAAGTCACTGGACAAGGTCTTCAAATCAAGGAACATTTCACTGGTGACAAAGACACGGCTCCTACATACTTTGGTAACAGATGCGAAACCTGGAAGATAGAAACAAGACCGAAGAAAAATCGTCGCCTTTGAAATATGGTGTTGGAGAAGGATGTTATCAATACGATAAAAGAGCAAAAACAACTCAAGCCAGACATGTTGAAGCAAGGATCACCAAGCTACGACTTGCCTATTTTGGACACATCATACGAAGAGAGCAATCACTGGAGAAGGACATCATGGTTGGAAGAATAGAAGGAATAAGGCGAAGAGAAAGACCAGTAACCCAATGGCTTGATACTATCAAGATAAAAATGCAGAAGACCCTGGTCCTAGACCCTATCTAGGCTTGAAAAAGATCAATCTTCTTACAGATCATTTATAAAGTCACCATGGTTCGAGATCGGGCTGAAGGCCATTAAAAAAAATAGGGCACAGAGTTTTGTTTGCTTAGTTGTAAGTAGTAGGGACTGGTGGCAGGAGGGTCTAGATGGTGTGTAATATTTGTTGTTGTTTTTTTACATTCTGTGTTTAGTCTGTGGTGGTGGTGCATGACAATTATCAGAAATTAGCCCGTAATGGTGAGGTTAGAACCAAGATTATCAGCTTCTTTACCTATCTTATGTATAGAGTTCAGTTTGGGGTCCTTTGATGAGTGTCATCAGATTTAACAAGGATTTAGGGTGTGAATTCTGCAATGAAATGTGCATTGAAACCATGTGTTTCTGCAATCCTATTTACATGCTATGGTAAAGTTCTGCACAGGATCAGTCCTGCAAATAAGTAGCCTCTATATCCACTTATCCTTAGCATTATTATCCTGATATTCTACAGAAAATGTAGTTAAAGGATGAGAACTGGATTATGTATTTCTTGGGATTTCATGCTCTTATGTTTCTTATTGTATCACAAAACTTTCCCTCCCTAAAGAAAAAAAGTATTGCTCTCCGGAGAAGCGAGAAGGTTGCGCTACTTATATACGTCCTTGTGTCCTGATTACAGAATTGGAAAGTTATTAAAAGTCACGGAAAAATCAATGTCCAGAGGTTGATGATCCTGCACGGGGATTTGTATATTTACATCCTGTATCTATCAAGGACACGCAGGCTCATTTTTAGAAAACTAAAAACTATGAAATTTTTTTTATAGCTTTTCTAAGCAAGATTAGTCTAAGTGTGATATACTCGGAGCTCTGGATCTGTGGGAACAGGTCATCTGACAAGTAGGTCATACTACTAATATGAAAATGCCAGGAATCTAAAGAAAGACTTGACAAGTTGGTCTTATCACCATTTAATAACTTTGTGAGTATATCTTAAAGGAAACCTTTCAACCGGTTTCCACCTTCTAGATGGATGACAATCAGGGGGGTAATGATCACAGTCACAGAGGGTGTACCTACTTCAGCTGGATGTGCGTCCGAGGACACACATCCAGCTGAAGTCTATTGCAGCACAGAGACCCTCTGGCTCCCTGCACTGGAATACACATTGCTGGCCAATCAGAGGCCAGTAGTTGATGTTGGTGTGACAGACATTGGCGTCACATGGCAGTGACGTTATGTGTTGCCATAGCAGTCACTCCAATATCAGCTTCCTGCCTCTGTGCCGGCTAAAGTGGACGCCGCACGTTGTGGGATTGGAGGAAACTGAGTAGAATTTTTTTTTCTTTGTTTTTAATGCAGAGGCATATATACCAGAAAGGTGCCCAGATGGGGGACATACATACCAGCAAGGGGGCATGTATACCAGAAAGGGGCCCAAGATGGAGGACATATATACCAGCAAGGTGGCATGTATACAAGGATGGGGGGCATATAAACCAGCATGGGGGAAATACATACCAGGATGGGGGACATATATACCAGGATGGGGGAAAT
>VIAB01003443.1:132112-146796 GCA_009801035.1 Oophaga pumilio
TCTTCAAAAAAATAAAGTGCATAGTGCATTATAATCAACCATAATAATATCACCAGAATATGATTCGTATGACCGCCAAATATTAATAATCCCACATATGAACAATGTGTATCAACAAGTAAAGTGCCAGGTGCAGTTTGGTCCAAAATTGGACATGTAATTGACAAATCCAAAAACTTTTTTTTTACTTATCCAATGGACAACATTGATACATAAGATCAGGCATACAGATACACCATAAAGAGTAATTAATCCCAATAGATTGCTGTATATCAGGAAATAAAGTGCATAATGCAACTTATCCTATTAGATTCAAAGAGGGATATATAATGAAAACATCATATGAAGGTAAATATAAGTGGCTAATTCAGATTAAAGTGAATATACAGCAGGCAGTTTACGTATCCACCATATGGAGTGGTATCAACACATATGATCAGGTATATAAATAAATCAAAGAAAGTGCATGACAGATTAGGACACCAAAAACGTACAGAATGTGAGCAGGAGCACCCCTACGCGCGTTTCGCTTCAGTGCTTCTCATAATAGAACATTCATGAGAAGAAGCTTCGGGAACACAGACAAGGATATATTTGACTACACCCAATGTTCATGTTAATTACTTTTACAGGATTGTACTGAAGTTTTATTAACTTAATTTTCATCCTCTTTAATAACATTTAATGGGGGTATTAAAATTGTTGTTAGTAAATTTCAAAACGTATTAGGAAATAATTTGCTGAAGGGACCCTAAGGTTTTGACTGCCTGGTGGCCTCCGCAGGGCTTAATCCGACACTGCATGAAAAACGCAGAAAGAACACATACGTGAGAAACGGGCGTGGTAGTTGGAAATTTGTAATGCAAATTTACAAACTTGTGATCTAATACATTTATGGGGTCAAAACAAAGAAGTGCAATTTTTCCCACTATATTTGTTTTCTGCTCATGTTCCACTCCTGATTTTGTTATACTAATCCTGATGGAAAATTCTGGCCAAGTGTGTTAATGGTCTTATATACCTTTTTTCTTTGATGGCCGACATTCTTGCATGGTAAGGTGGTTGTCTAGCTAGATGAAAAATGATAAAAGTGAAATTAATGGAATTTACTAACATACTTTCATTATCTAAACTTCTAAACTAAACAACTCCATTTCCGGCTTAGCTTAGACTCAGTGCAGGACTCTCCTCCCTCGTGTGGTTGAAGGGCTGGCCGTCAAAATCATTTCAATAGCTAAGCCAACCTCCTTTATCTTTACATGAGTTGTAAAAGGGAAGGGGGCTGGCTTAGATACTGAAGTGGCACAGCCAGTCAGCCCACCTTAATCTTATGCCTGCTTAGGTGCGAGGAGGAACTTAGAAGAAAATGTGGAAGTGGAGCTACCTACACTGGATTGCGAGATATTGGTGGAGCTTTGTAATGAAAGTATATTAGTCTGCTGTAATTTACTTTTTAGACCATTCTAAAGCACTTTTGAGCCATCCTTTAACCATTTATTATAAGGTAGTGCACCATCTTGTGAAACTGCATGGTACGATTATTTCCAGGTCTTTGTCACCCAATGAAATAGATAAAATATATGCCAGTTAGCACATCAAGGTCACAGCAGGGGCAATCCCCAACCACATGTGGTAGCTAATGAGCACACTTAGGTATTACATTGAAAATCATGTGGCCACTGGACGCTTTATGGCATGGTTTTGGCCTAATACATTTCACTAACTTGGTCTTTAGATCCAGCAGATTGACTCACTTTGATATGTGAAATCTATGAGCAAGAGAAGTATGTTCCATATGTAAGGGTTTGGACATGCTGGCCATGTTTCCCCCTTGAAGAAGCAAGTTTTACTGTCTGCTATGATATGTAAATTGTATCCTGCGTCGTTATTTTGTTGTAATATGAACTGTGTCATATAATGTAAAGTGTAGTGTGCATAATGTGAACTGTAATATGTGCTGTTAGTGATAGAGTTAATGTTTGACTTGTAATGTTTTGCACTGTGCTGTGAGGAAGCTGTGTTCTGCCCAGCAACAGACAATGAGTAGGGTAAGATACAGGTAATGCTTGGGACTAGTCCAAAGTGGGAGTGGGTCATATTAGGGAGAGTGACTGCTAGGAAGTAAGATAGGGTCTGGACTGTGAAGTGAGCAGTGCTGCATTGGAGGGTGACCCTCAGTGGGATGAGACTTAAAAAGAGGGATAACTAGATCCTGATGAAAAGTGACAAAAAGATAGAGTGGCACTTTACAAGACTGTCCTGTGTTTAAATGGCAAGCAACTCCTGCATTCATCCATGCAGGAGTGTGCATAGCGCTCCACACATTCCAAGTCATGCTCACAATTTGAGGGCATGTCTGGCCTGATAATTTCCACAGTCCTCATAATCTGAACTAAAACAAATTATTTCCTCCATTGCTTTTAACATTATGTGTATTAACATGTTGCCATATTGTGTTTTGTTTTTTTATACAATGCTACATAAAATCTTAACAAGAAAACTTGTTTCAGGCACGCTATGTGACTACACCTTGAACAACTTGTTCCATCTTCTAGTTGTTTCCTCTACCCTAGTCCTTAACATTTTAGCCTCCCATGTAATCTTTTCTACCTTACCTGTCAGTGAAAATTGCATGCATATACAGAGATTCAAATGTGTTCTCCAAGAGTGTGATAAAAGGGCCCCAGTCACATAATTGAAAAGGCAACCAATCCTAGTCACTTGTCAGGACATACTGCAGTCTGAAGAAACACAGCTCCTGAGATCTGTGTCTCAACTGACAGAGGAGCTCTATCATAACCACATGTACTTCGATGAGCTGCCGAAGATTTGTGACTGTGGAAGAAATAAATCTTTTCCTCGGCTGACTGATCAAGGAGAACTGAGGCTGGAGAAAAAAAATCCATTGTTTTCAGTTAGTTGAGGAGAAAATATATTTATTTTCCTGTCATACACTTGATATTTATTATGATATTGCTCCTCTGTCAGTTGAGACATAGGCCTCAGGAGCTGTGTTTCTTCAGACTAACACATGACCAGGATGGGATACAGTCTGAATTATGTGACTCTAGCCATTTTATGATATTCTTGGAGAACCCAGTTGAACAAACCAGTTCAGGGACTGAGGTGTATAATAAAGCTGCTTCAAGATCAGTAGGAAATTTGACATCACTGACATCTATTGATTTATAATTCCAATGATTTCCTTTCAGTTACAGAATGCTGAACAATCTACAGTAAAACGCCATCTGGCTCTTCCTCAGTCCAATCACTAGTGCTACAATATAAAACGTATTAATCCACAAAATTTGAAAAATTAAACTGAATACATCCATGTATGAACACTATTTGGGGATATGTTATAAAACCAGTATGGTACCAGTTCTATCAATTGTAACTATATCTATATCCAACAGATCTAGGTTGTGGTAGAGCAAAGCAGATAGATTAGTTATACTCCTAGTTATACTAGTTATACTACTGTAGTTTGCAATAAATCCGCAAGAGTTCTATGAGCGATATAAGGTGATGTAACGCATGGACAAAGACTACCCCTGAGGAAGGAAAATGTGTTTTCTGAAACGCGTACTATCACTTTTTGGTCTGTGCCTCTAACCGTAGTTTCATCACGATGTTACGTTAAACTGCATCTGGGAATTCTACTGTTGAACTAAGGGACAGTTTTAATTTTCAGCGAGCGCAGCCAGACAGGTCAATATCTTGCCAGAATCTTTTTTATTTACCGTAATATATTTTATTTTCTTCCTGATGATGAGTAGACAGAAGACAATCACATGACTATCAAGCAATCCGAAATGCAGGCAGACGTACAAGTATATACCACCCTGAGGTTCGTTAATGTAACTCTTGGAGGTTTATTGCAAACCACAGGAGTATAACTAATATACTGTATCCATCGAAGTGTTTTGCACTACCACACCTTAATAGAGGTGGTGTGGATCTGTTGGATTTAGGCATATATTAAGTAATGGGAGGAAATGGGTTTTGTAACTTCAACCGACTGAGCTCACAAATGTAAGTAATCAGTTCAGGGATTCAAAAGACTAGTCTAATACAGAAAAAAAACGCTAAATTAAAATAAGAAATGCTTTAATGGTTACACGTAAAAAAAAAGTAGAAAAATTGAAAAGGCTTATATATATGCACCGTGTATATATATATATATATACACACACACATATATATATTCACATATATATATTCACATGTGGAGATGAAAAGGTCTACTACGGCATCCCTGTAAGGCCCTCAATATCTGCCCTATCTGGCCGCAGAGGTTGGTACCCTAAAAAGCAACGCAAGAAATGGCGCCCCTGCTCGTCGTTGACTGCCTCTATTGTCCCCTATTACTCCCTAGATATCATCTCTCAAACATGTGCTACACCACACGATAGCTCAAGACACACAAAACAAAAAAAAACAATGATATGATGTATACAATATGCCACCATAGTCCCTTAAACGATCATTGGTAGATATAAGCACCAATGCAGTGATATCACAGAGAATGTACGCATGGTAAAAGATACATCTCACAAAAAAAGAAGAATGGCCTAATGAATTGTGGATCAGCAGAAGGCCAATACATCACCATGCAGAGGAGCAATAATAATGTATAAGAAAAAAAAGTACTGAATCAACAATAGACAAGAGTCATAAATACAGTGTAAAGATGCTAGATATATTTCCCTTAGTTGATGTCCAAGATTATGGCCTCGACACGTTTCCCCTCCTTGTTATGGTTCATCAGGAGGCCAGGAAAGAAGTGACCAACATACGCTGGCAGATACTGCTGCAAATGACTGTCCCACGAGATGGCAGCATGGGTGATCAAGTAACATTAAAAAAAAACATGAGTGCAAATACGGCTAACTACGGTTATTTCGAACAGTGCCGTTTAAATGGAACAAGAACTAGTGCTTGTGTGTGATGGCTCCATTGACCAAATTCCAAGGCCCTGATGGGTTACCAGAACAGCAGGGGGCCCCGTCACTGGCATCTTGGTCCTCCTCTGAAGCTCTGCTATATGCTGAGCTTCAAATGAGACAGTGATCTTCACTACATAATGCAATATTGTTGTATTGCAGTATATAGTATAGTGGATTGGATTATCGCAAGTTTAAGTCCTGTAGTAAAGCCATGTAGGATAGAGTTAAATCCTAGCTCAGCAAGCTCCAATTAGGTGCACCGAGTTGGCTCTGCACATAACCAGGCTAAGTGTTCACCTTAATCAGTCAGCTGGGGAATGCTGACCAGAGTGGATTGTATTAAAGCTGAAGACAGAGACAAACCAGAGTTTCTCTCTGAGAAGAGACTGCACAGATCGCGTGCATCAACTCCATTTTGTTTCACCGAACTGGGACTAGCTCAGCCTTGTATGAGTAGCCAGGGTCTATTTTGTTTAGTCAACGCCTGGACGAGGCTAGGGATTTTGTGCTTACGGTTTTGCTTTTCGGTGCTTTGCAACCTGTAGATATAAACATCACATTGTTTTGACAGAAGAATCCAGTGCCTGTGTAAATGCTACCTAATGCCTACCTGAGAGCTTGAATCCCTAGAGTCCCCTAAGGGGACTAAAAAATAAAAAGTTTTCAACAATATAAAAAAATATAAAAGTTCAACTCAACCTCCTTTCTCCTATTACAGATAAGAAAATAAACAAATAAACATATTTGTCTTCGCCATGTTCATAAAAATCAAAATTGATGTATGAAAATATAATTCCGTCATGAGAAAAAAAAATCAAAATGCCAGATTTGCAGTTTTTCAGTCACCACTCCTCTATAGAAAAATGCAATAAAAAAATAAAAATGTAGTATCTACCACGAATTGACATGAATATAACTGTCAGCTCGTCGTCACTCATAAAACAAGGCCTCACCAAGCTCAAATCAACGGAAAAATAAAAATATTGCAAGTATCACCAAATGGGGACACAGCTGAAAAAAAAATAAATTATTTTTTGTTTGAATTTTTTTTTTCGACTTCAAGTTTTCCTTAAATGATTATTCCCATCTTCTTGGTTGGGTATGGTTGGATAATACTTTTACAAATTTTTTTTTTTTAATTTTTACCCGTTCTTGAGATATTAACACTTTTTTCTTATACACAGCATGGTGCCTAGGTGACCGACCACCACTGCTGTCTAGCTGCAGTGTTTGATCATGCACAAGTGCTTACAAGCTCTTTCTTTGCTACTGAGCTGCTATGAAGCTAGCCAAGATCGCTGGCATGTGCTGTTGTCTCCTAATCTCAGCCAGCTTTAGCACAGTGCTTAGAAGCTAGTCAGCAGTGATGGTCGGTCTCCTAGGCAATGAACTGCAAACAAAAAAAAATAAAATTGTTAATACTGCAAATTTTTAGGAACAGCAAATTGCAAAAGTGTTTGTTTTTACAACCACGATCTGAAAAACACTAATCTATGAAGAAGAAAATAAGTTCCCGAAGTCGAAAACTCAAACAGCTCCCGACCAAACGAGCTACTGGATCCACACCATTTCATATCTCACCTACATTATGTGTAATATTGCCCTATAAATATGATTTTATTATTTTTTCTTGATAGGGAAAAATCTTTTTATGGCATTACGTGTCTAGGTGAAGGGATGCGATGTGTGCAGTTTTGCCGTAAGCAAAACATAAGGAAATAGTGTATAGATTCCTGAGAGCAAAGTTCCCGAAGGCATGTCTGTTAGATAGGATATTAGTGGCGAGACCGCTGAGATCACACGACCATAACTCTGCTTCTATTCTGCATCACATCACCTGTCTCCTTTCTACAAATCACGACTCATTGTCTCAATTAGTAAGATTCTGCAGTTGATCGATTTTTCTCTGATCATTATGATGCCTGATTCCCCTTTAGCATGTATGTACAGCTCTGTTGTACAAGGACAAGGTAATCCCACAGGAGCCGACATCTCATGAGCTGCTCAGTACAGATATACGAGATGTAGAAAAGGTCTTTTACCCTTCAGTAAATTGTCTGCACCATTTTTTTACTGCTTTGATTTTAGTCTGCACTGCCAGGTCGTCTTCTTTTGCCTGCACTTTCTACATGTCCCACTTTGTCAGTTTTTTTTCCTTCATACATATTCTGAATTAGAGAAGTTATCCACTACTCGGACAACTCCTTGTCATACCCCACGCTTTGCCCCGATAAAATAAAAAAGCTTATAATCACCTCCCGTGCCGGCACCGTTCTTGCGGTGTTGGCACTCTCTCTCCCCAGGGTTCTCGTGCAGTTGTTGTGACACGTGACACCAGCGCCCAATCAGCGCTGGTGTCACTATCTCCGCCTTCGGACAAATCGAACATGAAGAGGAAGTTCAGGTTGCAGCCGATCTCTGACTTCCTTGTCATGTTCAATTTGTCCAAAGGTGGAGACAGTGACGCCAGCTCTGATTGGGTGCCGGCGTCACGTGTCACAACAATTGCACGAGAGCCTCCGGGAGAGCGAGTGCCGGCACCGCAGGAATGCATCAGGGCCAAGAGTGGGGTATGAGAATGGGTTTTTCTAGTAGTGTATAACCTCTTTAAGAGATACACGGGATGTAAAAGATGAAAAAAGACCATAACAACTTTCTTTTAGAAAGAGTATCACTGTTGGGTTGTGTCTTGGTTTGCCGAAAGTCTAATGTATACGGGGGGGCCTCATGACAGATGATGTCAGAGAAAAGAAGGATTCGTCATGTCTAATTTGTGACCACCGATCCTTTATCCGTGGTGAGATAATCTTTCGCCAGAGGGATCTCTCTAATAAAGATGGGACCATCTCGATGGTTACACCTTGTCGCGGTGGGATGACTTTTACACTTTTTTTTATCAAAATAGTGTTAACTAAGTACCCTATTTTAGTTACCTGTACTATTACTAATTACTTACTGCATGGTATTTGCTCATTTTGCTTTTATCTTAGGTTTTGTCTGTCAAATGGCTACATTATGAATATAAACCTACACATTGCACTTATACCAACATATGTTTCGGCTCATTTGTTTGTTTTTTTCTGCAGTTTCTTGTACTTTGTACAAACAGGGATGTGGCCCCCCCTGTTTGAGCTTGGCATGTCATCTACATAACTTCCCCTGGGCAGGTATCTGAACAGTCAGGCCTGGGTCCCGCTCTGCCCCATCTATATTGGTGTCTGCTTACACATGGTGAGGTTTTAATGCAAGAGATAGGACCATCCCGATTGAGTACACCTTGTCACAGTGTGATGGCCTTTATGCTTTTTTTGATCAAAATAGTGTTAACTAAGTTCTCTATGTTATTTGCATGTACAATTACTATTTATTTCTTTACTTTCGTCACGGGTTTGTACTTATTTTGTTTTTATTTTAGGTTTTGTTTCTTATATCAAGAACTCTCTGCTTGTTCACTCATGCCATGGGCATCAGAAGTGTACTCCAAAGATTCACAAGTCAAGAGGAGGAAATCATCTGCACCGATGCCTCAAATTTTTTCAGGGATGAAGTTGGGTCCGAGCAGCATCCTGACCCTCGTCACTAAACGTTAACCACCGGGAAAGGGGAGGTGATTCTCATGAGACTCAGATATCTGAGGCTGACATGGACTGTACTGTGATGTCAGGGCAGAAAGAGGAGGAGGGTACCTCTCAGGGCGAGGAGTGGGATAACACAGAGGATGATGATGAGGTTGTAGATTCGACTTGGCGTAAACTCAAGGCACACAACTGAGTAGGTCATCTGAGGAGGAGGAAGACGAGGAGGTTACGTTGCGCCCTATGGTGCAGACACAGAATGATGCAAACACAAAGAACACTGCATCCTCAGCCACAAATGTGGCTGTGGCCAGCAGTATCCGTGGGTTTGCAGCTCATAGGGGCGGCAAGGGTTGCCTAGCCTGCGCCTTTTTTGACACCACAAGGGATGAGAAAAAAAAAACTCAGTAGAGGGAAAAAAGTGCAATAATTTGACTACTACATGCATGACCCTTTACATGTGCAATCAACATGAGTTACTCTGGCAATCCCACTGAAATAAAATGCAGACCAGCGGACCTCAACAACCATCAGCCACCCCATCAACTGCATCTGCTGCTCCTTCCTCCTCTGTTACCTTGCCAAGTTTTGTCATGCAGTAGGGATGGTGCATACATGACAAAAGGAGACAGCGGGGATGGTGCATACATCACATAGGAGACATCGTTAATGGTGCATACATCACAAAAGGAGACAG
The DNA here is from genome assembly GCA_009801035.1 of Oophaga pumilio. Classification (NCBI taxonomy): domain Eukaryota; kingdom Metazoa; phylum Chordata; class Amphibia; order Anura; family Dendrobatidae; genus Oophaga; species Oophaga pumilio. Next base: position 141,334 of record VIAB01003443.1, read on the forward strand.
TGGGGATGGTGCATACATCACAGAGGAGACAGCAGGGCTGGTGCATACATCACATAGGAGACAGCGGGGATGGCGCATACATCACATAGGAGAAAGCGGGGATGGTTCATACATTACATAAACAGAACCTCCAGTTCTTTACCCGATCCAGTCAGGCTGAGTGAGAGCCCGTCAGCTGTAACGGAAGCAGACATGCCTGCTGTTTTTGACTGATGTCAGAGAACGAGCACATCACAACTTTATCAATGCACCGTAACATCTCCACCTGCACCTCACTCACAGTCCTGCAGTTTGTCTTGTTCACAATACTCCGCCCTCTCTCAGCACTGCAGCTAACCCTCAGTCCTGCCGTTGTGGTCACGTAAAGGATTGTTTCCTCCTACACATGACAAAGCTAATCTGTTGACCACAGAAATGCTGCGTTTCTATTTGGTAGATACAAACGGTTTCCGATAGCTGAAGAGTTGTGGACAGCTCTCCAGTCCGAGTTTGAGCAATGCCTGTCTCCACTGAACCTGGATCCAGGGAAGGCCATATCTGATAACGGTGCAAACATGGAGGCAGCCCTATGCCGAGGCCAGCTCACACATGTGACTTGAATGGCTTACGTTCTCAACCTGGTGGTACAGCGATGTCTCCGCCACTATCCTGGCCTGGATAGGCTGCCACAGAAAGCACGGAAGTTGTGTGCTCACTTCCGCCATTCGTACCCCTCAGGTCATCGACTTGCATCGATGCAGAGGTCTTTGTCCATGCCAGTTAACAGGTTGATATGCGACGTGCCAACACGGTTGTGATGTATGGTGTACAGCTCATATAGCGTCTTGTGCTTGGGTGCGAGGAAAACACATGAGACACAGGTTTGATATGGAAGGACTTGTATTACTTCATACAAGTAGGCAAAAGGGTCACACAGTTTGCAGGTACAGAGGCAGGAGACACAGCAGGCCAGAGTAACTTTAAGTTCAGCAATAACTCTCCACAACAGGTTCAGGATCTCTTCTCTGTTACCGTAATTCCCTTGCAAACGTGGATTTATCAAACAGCAGGTTTCCAGAGTCCACAAGTGTTCCAAAGTTCCTCAGTAGGAAATGGCTGGAGTACCAAGTCCAAGGTTTCCAGGAGTCAGGTCACAGGCTGACTGCAGGCTTGATTCTGAAGCACTGATTGCTCAGCTGAGGCTGCTTAAGAGGCAAGAGGGAGAGAATCAGGGCGGGAACATGAAAGCTGGAAACTCCATATTGACTGAGGGCAAGTTAGCTGCAGCAAGACAAAAAGCAAAATGGCTGACGGAAAAAACTGAGTTTCAAGAAACATGTCAAAAGAGACAAAGAACCTTACAACGGTGGAATTCCACTCTGCACATTTCGCAGGGACTAACAGCAGCAACTAGTACTGACGCAGTATGTCATGTCAAATAGCCTGAACCAACGCAGTACGGACGTGGCGCATATCACATTTACAGAGTGGGCACCAGTTAAGGACTTCTGCACAGTTTTGAAATGGCTACTAAGATGATTAGCCCTGATGATGCCATCATCAGCATCACTATTCCAGTCATCTACATGCTGGAGCAGACTTTGTATAGCCTGTGGGAGGAGTTAGTGGTCTCAAAGTAAGAGGAGGAAGTAGAGGAGTATGTAGAAAGGAAAACAATGTCTCAAAGTTCCAGACTGTCGTTACACAGGTGGGTGCAAGGGAGGGTGGATTACTGCGATTGAGAGGGGCTGGTGATACTAGACAAACTGTTGGTGAAGGTGCAAGAGCTGAGGAACAAATGGAGGAGGAAAAGGTGATGGGCAAGCAACTTTCAGGAGATGAAGAGGATAATCATCCCCTCTCTGTTGTTCGTGGTTGGCGGGAGGGGACGGAGAAAACAAGCATCACTGTTACCCATCCACCAACACAGCATGGGCTTGGACCTCATGGAAGAGCCTGACATATGAGTGTCTTCTTGCTGCACTATCTGCAAGATGATCCCCCTATAGTTATGATTCAAAATAGTGCTGTCTACTGGGTTGCCACTCTGTTAGATCCACGTTATAAGAGTAAAGTTTGCCAGATGGTTCCCGCCCTGGAAAGGGATCTGCGAATGCTGGAGTATCGAAACATGCTTTTACACAACCTTAACAGAGGTTTTCCCCAAGGCAGCAGTGAGGCACACAGTGTGCAACGCAGCTCTAGACTTCCAACCTTCGACACGTCAATTTGTCAATGCCAAAACATTAGCAGCAGCAGTGTAAGTGGCAGAAACAATTTCTGTGAATCCTTTGACACATTTTTTATACCAGCTCGTGCACCAGCACAACAGGGTAAAAGTTTGACACGTGGTGAACGACTGGAGAGGATGGTGCAGGAGTATCTAGAACTCAATATCAAAACCATCAGGGGGGGTTTGGATCCTTTTGCATTTTGGTCTTCAAAATGGATGAGTGGCCTGAACTCGCCTGTCATGCCTTGGAGGTTTTATCATGCCCGGCAGCCAGCGTTCTCTCAGAACGTGTCTTCAGCGCTGCTGGTGGTGTCCTGACGGAAAAGCACAGGCGGCAGTCCCCTCAAACTGTAGACCGCCTAACTAGTGATGGATCTCGAAGGACTTTTGCATCCCAATCACAGACTGTACAGACTAGGCGAAGTTGTAGTTTTAGTGTGCTGCATTGATCTCGCGTAATTGCAGTCTGTGATATATTTTGTGTGGCTTCTGTGGCTGCTGTGGCTGCTGTTGATGCAGATGTTAACACAAATTTTTCGAAATGTGAACATTCCTGGTTGGGTCTCCATTTACTGGGTTCGCTGTAGTGAAAGAGGTGTTGGTCCCCATTATACTATTTCTACTCTAATGAAATTGATGCCACTTCGGTGGTGTCAAGCCCTAATTTTTGGAAATTTGAAGACTCCTGATTTGGTCTCCATCTGCTGTGTTGGCTGTAGTGGAAGATGTGTCGGTACCCATTATACTATTTATTCTCTGCTTAAATTGATGCCACTTTGGTGACTTTGGTAGTGTCAGGTCCTAATTTTTGTAAATGTGTAGACTCCGGGTTGGGTCTCTCCATCTGCTGGGTTGGATGTAGTGGAAGAGATGTCGGTCCTCATTATACTATTTCTACTCTAGTGAAATTGATGCCACTTCTGTGGTGTCTGGCCATAATTTTTGGAAATTTGAAGACTCCTGATTGGGTCTCCATCTGCTGGGTTGGCAGTAGTGGAAGAGGTGTCCGCCCCCATTATACTATTTCTACTCTGCTTAAATTGATGCCACTTTGATGGTGTCAGGCCCCATTTTTTGTAAATGTGGAGACTCCTGATTAGGTCTCCATCTGCTGGGTTAGCTGTAGCGGAAGAGGTGTCAGGCCCCATTATACTATTTCTACTCTGTTGAAATTGATGCCACTTTAGTGGTGTCAGGCCCTAATTTTTGTAAATGTGGAGACTCCGGATTGGGTCTCTCCATCTGCTGGGTTGGCTGCAGTGGAAAAGATGTCAGTCACTATTATACTATTTCTACTCTAGTGAAATTGATGCCACTTTGGTGGTGTCAGGCCTTAATTTTTGGAAATTTGAAGACTCCTGATTGGGTCTCCATCTGCTGGGTTGCCTGTAGTGGAAGAGGTGTCCGTCCCCATTATACTATTTCTACTCTGCTTAAATTGATGCCACTTTGATGGTGTCAGGCCCCATTTTTTGTAAATGTGGAGACTCCTGATTGGGTCTCCATCTGCTGGGTTGGCTGTAGCGGAAGAGGTGTCAGGCCCCATTATACTATTTCTGCTCTGATTAAATTTATGCAACTTTGGTGGTGTTAGGCTCTAATTTTTGAAAATTTGAAGACTCACAATTGGGTCTCCATCTGCTGGGTTGGCTGTAGTGGAAGAGGTGTCGGTCCCCATTATACTATTTCTACTCTGTTGAAATTGATGCCACTTTAGTGGTGTCAGGCCCTAATTTTTGTAAATGTGGAGACTCCTGATTGGGTCTCTGTAGTGCTGGCATCTCTGCCTTTTGACTCAATCTCCTGGCAGAGACGCCGATTTTCTCACCACCACAGCCTCTGTCCCGCACTTCCTTTTTCGTCCACGATTGCCCAGGCCCGGGGTGCGTGCACCGCTCGCATGTCCCCAGGCACTGTGCTTAGGGCATGCGCTTTCCCTCCCGCTTAAAGGGACCGCGCACGTCACCCTAAGGTGTCCCCTGCCAGTAGCTAGACGACACCTTCTATTTATGACTCATCCTCCAATATGGAGGTGCCTGAGCAACGTTGTTAGTTTGCCTTGCATGCTTGCTAGTTGTCAGGTTCCCCAGGTTCGCATGTATTCTTGTCTACCCTGTACCCACTTGCTCGTACCTATCTGTGCTCTTGTGTCCATCAGCTGGTCCAGCTTGCACCTGCCAGTGCTCCTCTGTCTAACACTTTGTCCAGCCTGCACCTGCTAGTTCTCCTTTTAACACCCGGTCAAGCCCGCACCTGCCAGAGTCCATCTGTTCAACACCTGGTCCAGTCTGCAGCGGCCAGAGTTCATCTGTCTAACACCCGGTCCAGCCTGCACCTGCCAGGACCCATCTTTTCAACACCTGGTCCAGTCTGCACCTGCTAGTGCTCCTCTGTCTAACACCTGGTCCAACCCCCACCTGCCAGCACTCCTCTGTTTAACACCAGGTTTAGCCCGCACCTGCCAGTGGCCACCTGTTCAACACCCGGTCCAGTCTGCATCTGCCAATGCTTCTCTGTTTAACACATGGTCCAGCACGCACCTGCCAGTGCCCAACTGTTCAACACCAGTTACAGTCTGCACCTGCCAGTGCTCCTCTGTCTAACACCTGGTCCAACGTGCACCTGCCAGTGTTCCTCTGTCTAACACCCGATACAGCCTGCATCTGCCAGCGCTCATCTGTTTAACACCCGGTCCAGCCCGCACCTGCCAGTGCCCATCTGTTCAATACCCCGTAAGTCTGCACCTGCCAGTGCTCCTCTGTCTAACACCCAGTCCAGCCTTCACCTGCGAGTGCTCCTCTGTTCCACACCCGATCCAGTCTGCACCTGCCAGTTCTCCTTTGTCTAACACCCTTTTCAGTTTGCACCTGCCAGTGCCCATCTGTTCAACACCTGGTCCAGTCTGCACATGCCAGTGTTCCTCTGTCAAAAACCTGGTCCAACCCGCACCTGCCAGCGCCCATCTGTTCAAAACCCGGTCCAGCCCCCGACTGCCAGTGCCTATCTAACACCCGGTTCCATCCGCACCTGGCAGAGCTCTCCTGTTCCTCAGCCGGTCCAGCCTGCACCTGTCAGTGCTCATCTATCTTACTACTGGTCCAGCTCACACCTACCAATGCTCAATTGTCTAACAGCCAGTCCAGTCCACACCTGTCAGTGCTTTTCTGTTCCTCAGCCGGTCCCATCTGCACACATGGTTCCAGTTTCCCTACAGTGCCTGCCTGCATTCTTCATCTCTCCTTTGGGCCATT
>VIAB01003445.1:34309-45869 GCA_009801035.1 Oophaga pumilio
GCATTATGCCCGATATCCAAGATGGTGGCTGTTCCTTCATCACAGCAGCTATTTAGCTCTAGAAAGTTAGGGCGCATGATCCACTCTTATTTTATTTAAACTAATATGCATCTTGAAAATCCCTTTTTTTGGGTTTGGGCTAGTTTGAAGGTTTGGAACCTTATATGCCACTATTTCAAAGTACATTTATGGAAAAAAAAATAGAATTATACCTACCGGTAATTCCGTTTCTAGGAACCTTCCACCACAGCATAGGAGGTTGTCTCCATACCCTAATGAGGGACAGGAAGCACAAAGAGGTTAAAAGCCCCTCCCACCTCACATTAGCCAGTGAATTACAACTAACACCATAGCACCAATTACCTTTTAGATTCTCAGAAAATATATCCAAGAATGTCGGGAGGGAATTAGTGCTGTCGTGGAAGGTTCCTAGAAACTGAATTACCAGTAGGTCAAATTCTATTTTCTCTAGTCACCTTCCACGACAGCATAGGAAGAATAACAACCAATTCTGCACTAGGGGGGACTACGGCCAGGAGTACTTTCCTGCCAAAGACCAGATCCCGATTGGACCAGAAGTCCAATCTATAATGCTTGGAAAAGGTGTGTAAAGAAGACCATGTTGCAGCCCTGCAGATCTGCTCTGTAGATGTACCAGGCAGCCCTTTCGGCCCAGCAGACAGAGGTGGATCTGGTAGAGTGAGCCTTTAGACCCACAGTTACCGTCATGTTCTGGGCTATATACACTTCAGCTATGGCCTTTTTTATCCAGTTGGCAATTGTACTTCTTGACACTTTTTTGCCCCTATTTCAGCCCAACAGATGGATGAAAAGGTTTTGGTCAATCCTGAGCGGTTTAGATTGCTCCAGGTAGTGTAAGATTATATGTCGGACATCCAGGGTGTGGTAACTTTCTTCCTTTGGATTCATCGGGTTTTGGCAGAAGGACAGGAGGACTATATCTTGTGATCGATGGAAGTTCGACACCACCTTTGGAAGAAAAGATGGGTCATGACAAAGTATAATGGAGTCCTCTCTGATGTTTAAATAAGGTTCCCTGATAGATAGAGCCTGTACCTTCCCCACATGCCTAGCTGTAGTTATGGCAACCAGGAATGCTACCTTGCATGAGAGGAACTGAGGCGTACAAGAAGCTAGGGGCTTGAAGGGAGGACCTGTGAGGCCTTAAAGGGATGACAATTTGTCTTTTGGGTTGACCTCTGAGTGCAGATACCATAAATCTTTTTATCCACCGATGGTTGGCTAGGTCCTGGTCAAAAACGGAACTTAGAGCAGAAACCTGGACCTTTAGTGTGCTTGGTTTAAGACCTAATTCTAGCCCCATTTGCAAGACGTCCAGTATTTGAGCTATATTTGGGTGGAAGGGGTCTGGTGTATCAGGGTGACACCACGAGGAGAACTTCTTCCATATCTTACCGTATATGGCATTGGTAACGGGTTTCCTGGACCTTTGCAAAGTGGCTATTACTGACTCTGAGAGCCCCCTAGCCTGTAACACCAGGGCTTCAGCAGCCAAGCAGCCAGGTTCAGCCTTCGGGGGTCTGGGTGACAAAGAGGACCCTGCAGAAAAAGGTCATCCGATAGTGGAAGGAGAACCGGACCGTCGACCAGGAGTTCTATCAGATGGTAGCAGCTCCTCCTTGGCCATACTGGGGCTACCAAGATAGTTGGCACCTGGTCGTCCAGTATTTTTCGAAGGATCCTTGCCAGCAACCGTATCCGGGGGGTAGACATATGCCAGTTGAAAATTCCATGCGTGGGTGAAGGCGTCCACCCCCTGAGAGGCATCCCTGGGATTTAGGGAGAAATAGGCTTTGGTTTGCGCATTCTGGCTCGAAGCCAGTAGGTCTACTTCGGGTAGCCCCCATCTGTCTGCCAACCCGTCGAAGACCTCCCTCTTCAGGCTCCATTCACCGGGCTGGATGTCCTGGCGGCTTAGAAAATCAGCCTGTGCATTTGTGGACCCCTTTAGGTGCACTGCTGTCAAGGAGAGATGTTTCTCGGCCCAACAGAAGATTCGGCTGGAGATCCCTTTCAGACTGTTGAATCTCGAACTTCCCTGGTGCTTGAGATGGGCTACTGCAGTCATATTGTCTGAGTACACTGTGACGTGGCATCCTAAGACCAGACTGCCTGCCGCCAGAAGTGCCTTCTCCACCGCCTTTAGCTCTCTGAAGTTAGAGGATTTGGTGCTCACCTGCTGACTCCAGAGACCCTGGAATGGAACATGCGATGCCACAACTCCCAAGCCTCTTCTGCTGGCGTCTGTTGTTACTGTCACCAGGGCGGATTGTATCCAGCCTACACCTCTGCTCATGTTTGCCTGATTTAACCACCAAGTTAGGGAGGATTTTACTCTCCCTGTCATTTGAGTCCTTTTGTTTAGTGAGTTGGGGTTCCCATTCCAGTTTTCTAGAATGTGCATCTGCAGAATTCTGGAGTGGGCCTGAGCCCACGACACTGACTGTATGCAAGCCGTCATTGGCCATCCGTAGGGTAGGTGATCTCTGTGTTTTGAAGCTCAGAATTTTTGCTATTAGATTTTTGCGATGGTCCTCTGGTAGAAAGGACCTCTGACTTTCTGAGTCTAGGAGGACTTCCAAAAACATTATAGTCCTTGATGGCTGGAGCTGGGATTTTTTTAGATTGGGAACACAGCCCAGGCTTTGTAGAATGTCCAAAGTTCTGGACACCTGGTCCGTGAGTATCTCGGCAGAAGGACCAATAAGTAGAAGATCGTCCAGGTAGGGTACGATGGCGATCCCCTATTTCCGTATGTGTGACACTACTTCTGCCATGACCCTGGAGAGGACCCTTGGGGCCGAGGAGATCCCGAAGGGAAGCACATTGAATTGAAAATGCAACACTCTCTGATTCAGCCGGACCACAAATCTTAGGTACTTCCTGTGTTGAGGGTGTATAGGAATATGGAAGTAGGCATCTTTTAGATCTATAGTTGCCATAAAGGAGCTGGGCCCTATCAGATGAATGGCTGATTTTATGGACTCCATCTTGAATTTGCGGTACTTGATGTGGCGATTGAGAGATTTTAGGTTTATTATAATTCGTGCCTGTCCCGAGGGTTTCTTGATTATGAACAGACGGGAATAATGACTTTTTCCCTGTTCGTTTGCTGGATATTGCCTTTGAGACCACTAGCTCCCGTAGCCCAGACATCATAAAGGCTTGAACCTCCACGAGATGGAGGGGAGGTGACTCTCAAGACCCGGGGAAGGGAGGCATCGAATTCTATTAGGAGACCCTCTTGGATGACATCTAGGACCCACCGGCTGTTGGAAATAGCCTGCCAACTGAGAACAAATCTCGAGAGCCTCCCCCCACCGGATCGGAGTCATTGTTTCTCTTGCTGTGGTTGCTGGGGAACGAGAATGTTTTTGGGTTTCCCCTTAGCATAGCTCCATCTCCCAGTTTTCCCTTGGATTGGGAGGGCCAAAAAAACGCTTCCTGGGTGGTCTCTGTTCAGGAAGGGCCTTTTCCCTATCTGTGGCCTTTTCCAGGATTTCATCAAGAGCAGGCCCGAACACGTACTCGCCCCTAAAGGGAATGGAGTATAGTTTCACTTTTGAGGTTACATCCCCGCTCCACATCTTCAACCAGAGTGCCCTTCTGACCGAGTTAGTGTGGACCAGGGATCTAGCGGCAATACGGATTGATTCCATAGAGGCGTCAGCCAGGAACCCGGTCGCTTTTTGGATAATGGGCAAAGAGTCCAGCAAATCCCCTCTAGGAGTCCCCCGGGAGATGTGGTATTCCAACTCATCCAACCAGCGGAAGAGGGACCTTGCTATACAGGTAGAGGCAATATTAGACCTGAGAGTGGAGGTGGAAGTTTCCCAAGATTTTCTAAGAAGACTCTCTATTTTCATTTCCATGGGATCCATTAACTGGGAGGAGTCTTCAAAGGGTAAGGCGGTCTTTTTTGCCACCCTTGCCACCTGAACATCCACTTTAGTGATACCCCATTTGATCAGATCTTCATCCATAGGAAACCTATTTTTGAAATCTGATGGAGTAGATAGCCGCATTTCTCTTGGTTAATCATATCCACGATACTTTTATGTACGGGAAAGCTGATCTGTTTATTTGCATGTAGGCCGCTAAACAGTTCATCCTGTATGGACTGAGGGACCGGTTCCTCCTCTAACCCCATAGTGCTTCGCACTGCACCCACCAATTCTTCAATATGTTCTGAAGAAAAGAGATATTTCCTGACCTCAGGGTTCCTGAGGGGTAGAGATTCTTCCCATCTGCCTGAAGACGACTCACAAGAGTCAGAGTGCTCCACCTGAAACTTCCTTTTCTTAGGGAGCTGTGGACCAGGTGAGGGTGGTGGCGGGGGAGGGGCAAGTGCGGCTATTGAGGATTGCACCTCTTGTTTAACCATCGTACGTATTTCCTCGATTAGTGAGGGGTGCTCTGCCCTGACCACCTTATCCGTACAGGACTGGCATAGCTTTTTCTCCCATCTTAGGGGTAGCTTTAGGTTACAGATGGCACATTTACATCTAGTAGAGGCTTTATGGGTAAACTTGTCTCCCTGGAAATAGAGGGAGAGAAGTATAAGTAGGGGAGCCTAGACCCATATCATCTATTTAGGACCCAACCCTGCCACACTTACTGGGGCTGGGGGAGCGCTGGGCTCTGCAGGCACAGGGCAGGACGTGCTCTTGATGCTGTGGGATCAGTCTTACCTCAGAGACGTCTTCAGGCAGGTTTACATAGGTTATAAACTATGCCCCCAGCAAAGGCAATCTGCCGCCCCCTCCGTGGTCCGAAGCAGGCGTAGTCTTCAGCGTGCTTCGCACGCCATTCGGCACTCCAGGACCTAACATGGCCGGAAACCGGAAGTTGCGTGCGTTTCACGGTGGAATGCAGGACCCGGAAGTGACGCATGATCAATGTTAACGCGACTTCCGGGTCACCGAACGGCGTTCTGAGGGAGAGACACCGGAGGGCTCAGAGAGGCCTCCGGGAAGGGGATCGCTGGCCCGCTTTACCTCTGCAAGGGGACGCAGGTGGGCCAGGCAAGAGGTCCCAGAATCCACACAAGGGAGACGGGAGCAGAACAGAGGAGGGAGGGCAAGCGCACGACCACCACTGCACAGCCACAGCATCCGACTGACAGGCATAGCCCCTGCCGTCGTCGACCACACAGCATACCAGGAACCTATCCATGCCCCATGGGGGACAGGAAAGACACTGGCTAATGGGAGGTGGGAAGGGCTTTTAACCTCTTTGTGTTTCCTGTCCCTCATTAGGGTATGGAGACAACCTCCTATGCGGTCATGGATGGTGACTAGAGAAAAATACTGGTTTTTTAGTTTTGTACCTTTTGCTCCATGTCAGCATAAGTAACATTTTGGGAAATTTTCACTGGCAAAATGTTGCAGCCATTCGCCTCCACATGTGGGCATAGTTTGGATGGGTGTCGAGGTACATTAGGCATTGCAATGCAACCTCATTAATCTGCAATCTTTTGACGCATGACACAACCAATGTCATTTTCTAGTCCCATTTTCAGATCGGATGACGGAATTTTGAGTTAATGGTGTTGTTGGGTATTCCTTTTATGTAACCAGAGAGGAAAACACATGCACAGCTCAGTAAGTATTCTCATACTGCTCATATTAATACACAGATTAGCTATATATTACCAGACATACCACCATTAATTAACTTTTGACTGGAGTCTTTGCAGAGTTCCAATGATCCCACCATCTGAAAACACACTTCATATACAGGGTCTTTATTAAAGCAGAGATGTTCAGACCCCCACCCTTCCCCATGGCTTTTCTGCTGGACCCATCTGAACTTTGCCGCTATTTTAGAAGTGTGAATCAGTCTTAATTCTGTTTGTATCATCCATACTCTGTGTACCCCAATCTTTATTATAGGCACTGTAATGGCACAGTGACATTTAGTAAAATCCAATCCCATTTTTGATACATGGCTAATCAAGTCCAACAACTAATGAGGCTCATGAACGCCCAGGATCACCATTTCCATTGCAGTATGCCTTCTAGAATATGGATTTTATAGGGGCTCCTGCTGGATCATATGTTCCCCTCCACTAGAAGGAAGCAATAACCCATAGCCTTTTCACAGATTAGCCACAGGAGGATAGTTGCAAACTAAGTTAAAGGAGAAACACAAAGCCCCTTTGAATTTTCTCCCTTCCCATCCTGCATAATCAACCCGTGTAAACCTTCGTAAGCTTAAAATTAACAAAATTAGATTTAATTTTCTTTACTTTTTAAGGTCAGAAATATGGTAATGTTCCTATAACAGACTAAATGCCGACCTACAGAAATCTAGATGGATATTGTTCTTCAATGGTTCGTTTGCCAATAGTCATCTTCAGATCGGAATTAGATGACCTACTAGAATGAAGCAGTCAAGACTTTCCAGGCCCCCTCAATAGGTTTAATGCAGAATTAGGGGAAGTGTGTTTGCTATAAAAGGTACAATGTTTTAAGAGTCTTAGGTTGACATCAGTGGTCATTTTGGGTAGGCATGATCCACCTCTTCTCGATGGACACCCTACCCCCTATTTTATGCCATGAACCAGCCTTCACCATGACCTATATTAAAGTATATAGGAACATAACCCATTCATGCCACCTTCTTTCATGTTCGCATTATACACCCTGGATCTTTATTAAAGTGTCCGGTAGCTTTGAGGTCCATTACCAATCAAGATGTGATTCCAGCTTTTCAGATGTTGGTTTTGGGCAGCGATCTAGAGACTTGTCAACTATGCGCAGCTTACAGACACCCACAATTACAGGTTATATTACATTCCATCAACCTGATTGTTGAAAGAACTGAATCATTGATCTTGGGAACTAATACACGTAGTTATTCTGATGAGTAAATTACATTGGTTGTACCATTAAGTGTATGTATAATGCATATTGAAGACAGATCAGATTCAATTCTCTTATCCAATCTGCTAAAATAAGGGCAAAACCACATTGGTAGTTTCATGTATTTATTGCCAACGACGTATACAATGTATACTTAAAATAATGTCCAAAAAAAGGTCATAAATACTTCACTTTGGGCTGTAATAAATTATTATAATAACTAGGAATGCACTTGTCCAGCCACAAACGTGGGTATTAAAACAAAAATATATTATATATGGCCATAGTTCACAGTTGAGCAGCAGTAAGCTGCGTCGATCACAGCGATTCCACATCACATTCGTGTCCTCCAATGCAGACATTTGATTCGGAATCGTGAAAGTGTTCACAGTTCAAATCCGCGACCACCAAAATGCTCTCCATAGCGCAAAACACATAGTCATCCCACTTTGACTGACTCCCAATAAGGTTCATCATCCATTAGAATTACTTTCCACAAACGTAAGCTTCAAAACTGGTCCAACAAAGCCAAATGTATTGATCTCTGGTCCAGTCTGGTTCCAGCCCAGCGTGCTACGTAGGAAGTCTGTTTTCGTACCACTTCCGCTTTCCAACGCGCTTGGTTCCGATGCCCGACACTTGTGTTCTCACAGTGAAGGATTTTATCATCCTCTACGTTCCCGGCAACCGACAGTTCCATTAATTGCACCTTTGCATCAACATGTTCAATGCGTACTCCATCCTGTTCCTCAGGTCGTTTGAACCACCGGACATGAGTAGTGTACTCAGTCGGAAAGTTGTAGACATCCTGTCTTCATTGATGTAAGTTAGAAGATACTCGTCGCTTTGGTTGGCTATGATGATTTTTGTGTGATCATGGTAGAAATTGACCTGTTTGTATGAAGAGAAGGAACCGGTTTAGGCATTTATGAGCCACCACATTATCTATACAAGTCATTTTATAAAAGTCTAAAAGACATACTGTCACATTAGTCTGATTGGCAAGCAACACAGTAACCTGCCAAGCAGATTGATATATAGGTTGTGAAAAAAATGCAGTACAGCCTATATAAAATTCCTACTTTTTCAAGATTAGGAGTCCATTGAGTGGTCCTAATCAGTAAAGTACAACTGGCCATTGGTATCCACATGAAGTATAGGATTAAATGAATATGCAAATTGGATCTTCAAAAAAAGAGGACTTGTACTCTATAGCGCCACCTATTGGAAGTAGCGATCCTACAAGTCACAATCAACCCTTTAACGAGTCTTGTAATATGACTTAGGATAAAAGCCAAATCAGTATCTCCATTTGCAGACACGGTGTTTCGGACTATTGGTCCTCGTCAGTGCAAAGTAGGAGAGATACATATAAACTCTGGGTAAAAGTTGTACTTCATTCAAATATCTTCTTTTCAATACTTGGTAATCCAGTGGGTGGTCCTATTTTACTGGTTAAGACCGCCTACTGGACTACAAAGAGCAAAAGTTTACATAAAGCGAATCATACTTAATCAATTCTCGATAAACTACATAGCAAACTGCTCAGCTCCTCCTATCCATAGATGGGACATACAACCAGTTACTTTTAAGGCTGGGCAACAGTCTAGATATTATGGCAACAGTCTAGATAATAAAAAAAAAAGGGGGGCCAACCCTTACAACCATAGTTGGTTCTACGCGAACACTTGGTGTGGAGAGAATGGTTGTTACCTGAAATGTGCCATCGTTGAACAGCATCATGAGGGCTTTGTCAGACTTTAGCCACTGAAGGAGATATAGCCGAGGTCTGCACACATCTGTGACACCAGGCAAGTCACCCCCCTATAGGGAAAGACCAAAAATCATTAGTCAAGGAGGAAGTGGACACTGCATACTAGCAGCCTCACAAGTGTATGAATTGGGATCATATAGGTTTAGGTATATTTTTCAGACTTGGCTCCACTAGGGTTTAAAAGTGTGCCAGATATCAGGTGGCTACTCACATCCATGAGATTCTCCTCCATGTAGTGAGAAAAGTATTTCAGGACTGTAACTTGGCTGATGAATTGCTCTGGGGCTTCAGTAGCAGCGAAGATGGAACATTGGCCGAGTTCTGCATAGTAGTGCACAGTCCTGCAAAAAAGGCAAGAGACGTAAGCATAAGACATCCAAACCGGAGGAGTAGAATAAGGTGAGGATGGCCCATATGCAATACTTACTTCTTGTCAGGCAGTAGACTCATGTGTGCCCCATTATTGAACAGCACGCCAACCGTGTGATCTGACAGCTGGTAACCGAAGCCATATTTATTGGAGTAGTCGACCCATTTGGTCACCCAGTGAAATGAGGTGGTCAGGTGTTCTTTAGGGATACAATCTGAATCGGGCATGTTTTCTAGGCAGCCTCTGAGGACCCTGGCGACCGTGTCGGCCACGCTGCCCATGGTGCTGTCTTCTAGACCTGGAAATGAGTAATGGATAACGTTACTACCAATGACAGGCGAGTCTGCGTGCCTAGGGAACACTTGGCACATATTCAGCAATCTCAGCGTGCAGCCTGTTCTGTAGGAGCTCTGTACAATTATCATCTTGTTCTGGTTTATTCTAGCAGCGTGCACATTTTTATTTTTTTTTATAATTGTGCCATCAATGTTCTGACTTGTAACAGTGCCAAGGCAGCCGAGAGCCCAATTGCACAGAGCGATAATTGAGCCAATAGTCACTAGTGCCGTGACAGTCAATAGTCTGATAGGTGTACTTACATTCGCTGCTGCTGCTACAGCTGCCCAGGGTGCCACGAACAATCATTCGAATCGTGTCGCCCATCTGCTGCTTGTCAGTCTTGTCCAGGGCATTTGACTTGGAGATTGTTTTGATCTCCTGGAAGTCAAGAAACAAGAAGAACATAAGAATCAAGCTCAAGACCCAAAAAATAAGGTTAGTTTCTGTGCAGTAAAACTGCTCACGTCCCACCGTTAGCAATAAGAAACTAACCTCATCCGTCCTGGGACTATGCTGAGATATGGAGGTTTTCTTCAAGTCTTGTCTCAGCTTGTAAATTTCTTCATCTTCCTTGGCTAGTTTATCTGTAAAGCAATGGAGCCTGGTTAGATAAAAGGCCCAACAGACAAGATATGGAGGCCGAGGCTTCCGCTCCATCAGTTACTGTAAGAAGAACCAAACTTACTGTTGTTATCCAAGTATTTTGCCTTTTCTTTCTTTCCTCCGAACAGAGCTGCAGCCGCTTTCTTAAAGAAGCTCTTAGCCGGACTTGACAGGTGGAAGTCCGGAGCGGTATGACAGCAGCTAGAAGGAAGCCTGTCAGGTGTGAAGCCCTGGAGGGAAAAAAGGCGGCCAGTTATTGTCTGCATGGGCGACGGGCAGCAGGCACAAAGGAACATTCCCAGAAATTAATCACTACATACCTGGGTGAAAAAGTCGTGTTGCACGATTTCTTCAAGACTGGGCCTGTCCTCAGGGTTCCTGGACAACATGCTCGCTATGAGGTGCTTTGCGGATGACATTAGTGAAGACGGCAGGGAGTACCTCGCCTCCCGGATGCACCTGTAGGTCTCCTTAAGATTTGTGGTTTCGAATGGAGGTCTCCCAAGCAGCATGGTGTACCTTTACAAAGAAAATTAAAGGAAATGCTCATCACCTATACATGAACGTGATTAGTGCTACATGCAAGTTACAAGAGGATATAACAAGCGAAGCTGTATCTCAGCCTAAAACCCCCATCCCACCTCTCATGACGGATATCGCCCCATTATCACCAGAGATACTTACATTACACATCCTAAAGCCCAGATGTCCGATTCACAGCCGTGCCCTTGTTTGTTAAGCACTTCAGGTGAGAGGTAATTTGGTGTGCCGCATATCGTTCTGCAGAAAGACGGGACAGAAATTTAGCCGACATGCATTAGAGAGGTATCTCAGGAGGGTGAATATCGGTCAATGGCCGTACCTTCTTCTTTGTTCCATAGGCTCTAGTCTAGCCGCCAGGCCAAAGTCACCCACTTTCAGTTCCATGCCTTCGTTAATAAAAAAATTTCCTAAAAACAAAAATATATATTAGTGCCATGAATGGAAAACAAAAAAACATTGCAATCTCAAAATCAGAATGCGTGCATCAATTACATGACATAGATGAGCCAAACAACAGCTCCCTCTGCTACAACGCACGATTGAGATCTTCACAAATTCGGCTCTGCTACATCTATACACGTCACAGCTATACAATGCATTGCACTTTTAGGCTACAAACACTAAGGCTTGCCTTGCCAGCAGAGCTTGCACTTCTATTTTAAAGAGAACTCACCTAATTTTAAGTCCCTGTGCAGGATTTCTTGCTCATGTAGGTATTTCAAGCCAGACACGATCTGTTTGAGGTAGTATCTCACTTCAGGGTCTGTCAACACTTTCCTTGTCTTCAGTATATGTGCCATAGACTGGAGAAACAATGGGAGAGACGTCATTAGCTCGTGCCAGGGAGCGATCGGGCACAGACACCAGACGGGTGCAATAGATGCAGAACACTCACCCTTCTGCTGCAGTACTCCAGCAGTATGTAGATGTTCTCCTTATCCTCAAAATAGTGATAGAACTGCACGACGTGTCTGTGGTTCAGGGTCCGATGCAATTCAATCTCTTTGTCAATCTGGAAAAAAA
>VIAB01003445.1:66697-79182 GCA_009801035.1 Oophaga pumilio
GCAGAAAATTCTGCAGGCAAATCTGCAACGTGTGCACGTACCCTAAATCATAATGACAACCCAAAACATCCAAATTACCCTGATGAAAAGTTCATATACCCTGGGGATTTTGGCCTGATAACATGCACATAAGTTGACACAAATGGGTTTGAATGGCTACTAAATGTAACACCATCACCTGTGACCTGTTTGCTTGTAATCGGTGTGTGCATAAAAGCCGAGTGAGTTTCTGGGATCCAGACAGACTCTTGCCTCTTTCATCCAGCCACTGACGTTTCTGGATTGTGAGTCATGGGAAAAGCAAAAGAATTGTCAATGGATCTACAGGAAAAGATAGTTGAACTGTATAAAACAGGAAAGGGATACAAAAAGATATCCAAAGAATTGATAATGCCAGTCAGCAGTATTCAAATTGTGATTAACAAATGGAAAATCAGGGGCTCTGTAAAAACAAAAGCACGGTTAGGTAGACCAACAAAAATATCACCCACAACTGCCAGGAGAATTGTTTGAGGTTCAAAGAAAAACCCACAAATAACATGAGCTGAAATACTGGACTCTCTGAAAACTAGCGGTGTGGCTGTTTCAAGATGCACAATAAGGAGGCACTTGAAGAAAAATGGGCTGCATGGTCGAGTTGCCAGAAGAAAGCCATTACTGCACAAATGCCACAAAGTATCTCGCCTACAATACGCAAAAACAGCACAGAGACAAGCCTCAAAACTTCTGGAACAAGGTAAATTGGAGTAATGAGACTAAACTTGAACTTTTTGGCCACAACCATAAACGTTACATTTGGGAGAAAGGTCAACAAGGCCTATGATGAAAGGAACACCATTCCTGTTAAGCATGGAGGTGGATTGCTGATGTTTTGGGGATGTGTGAGCTACAAAAGGCTCAGGAAACTTGGTCAAAGTTGAAGGAAAAATTAATGCAGCATGTTATCGGCAAATACTGAAGGCAAATTTGCAATCATCAGCCCGGAAGCTGCGCATGGGATGTACTTGGATGTTCCAACATGACAACGATCCAAAAAACACAAGGAAAAGTCGACCTGTCATTGGCTACAGCAGAACAAAGTGAAGGTTCTGGAGTGGCCATCTCAGTCTCCTGACCTCAATATCATTGAGCCACTCTGAGGAGATCTCAAATGCACAGTTCATGCTAGACAGCCCAGGAATTTACAGGAACTGGAGGCTTTTTGCCAAGAAGAGAGGGCAGCTTTACCATCTGAGAAAATAAAGAACCTCATCCACAACTAACACAAAAGACTTCAAGCTGTCATTGATGTTAGAGGGGGCAATACACGTTATTAAGAAATGATCAGGGTCATTTGGATGTTTTGGGTTGTCATTATGATTTAAAAAGAGAAAACACAGTAGTTTGACAATAAATGGCTTCACACAACCACTAACCATGAGTGGAGAAAAAGGTTTGGTGTTATTTATATTCTCTTAAAAAAGGCCAAGAAAGCAAAAATTCTGCCAGGGTATGTAAACTTTTAAGCACAACTGTAGTATGGAGCCTTGTATTCTGGGAAAACTGGTTGTTAAAAATTTTATGGGACATCATCAATCTTCTTTCACAGAGAATGCAGGATGTTTTAAAAAAATTAAGGGTGTAAAAACCCCTTTAAAAAGTATCACTCCACCATTTTTTTTTTCAGTGCTGAAATGTTGCTTCTGATGTGAAGTCCCTGCTCTAGGTCTTATACTCACCCTCCGGCATCTTCATCATTTTTCTGCGACATCTTGTGACCTCAACTTTTGACTGACAGAAATAAGAAGTTACATCAACAAGCACTCAATCTAAGTCTATGAGAGCAAGAACGAGGCTTTCATAGGACTTGTATTGAGTTGTGACTTCCAGCTTGCTCCATGACACATTGGAGCGATCTAGCAGGTCACAAACTGCTGGAGACCGATGGGAGCGGTGGTGATAAAGATGGAGACAGCGGCACGTAAATATAAGAGTATGGTCAGGCATCTCAGCTTAGAAGCACCACTCCAGAGGTAACATTAACAAAATAAGCTGGAGTGGTGCTATAATAGTCTACTTTTTAACAGTCAGAACAGGACTTCCTAGATCCAGGCCTGCTTATTTTAGATATCTCAACAACAGATGACAGCCGAAAGAATTCTATTGGAAGGCAAACCACCGATACTCACAATGCCCGGTGCCAGGAACACAGTCACATTACTGTACTTTGACAGATCGGCCTACAAAATGCACAAAAAATTAACTGTGATTACATGGTCATTATGAACCTTGGCAAGCCACGTAAAACACATGGCAAGTACATTTACTTACTGCCCAAAAGTCCTGCTTGAGAAAAATTGCCTGTTCCCGAGAAATCCCTCTCCGATATGCCATAACTTTTGCCCAATTTAACAAGATGGGATTTAATTCATAGCCGGTACTGTGAAATCCCATAGACGCGGTGGCGAAAACCTAACAAAAAAATACACTGTATGAATTGTCTTCACAGCAAATGCAATGTAGATGCTTTGGTGAAATATGTCAGACCTACACCAATCTGATATTGAGGACCTATGACCTAGGCCATCAATCTGCTACTCTGGGACAAGAGCTTTAAGGCACTATGGGAAACATGAAACAATCTGGAAAGAGAGCCCTGAGGTCCCTATAAGTGTCCACTGAATACAGGATGCCCACAATGACATCTATACAACAGAACAGGCACCCCCCGGGCTGCTTTACCACTCACGCACCTCAGGATTGTCTACAAAAAGCTGTCTTTTTAAGGAATACTCTTTCCTTAAAGGAATTGTCCAAAACTAATAGTGAATTTCATATTATATGTCTGTCTATTTAATGTAATAATCTAACAAATTTTTTAATGTAAAATTAAATTAAATTAAAAATTCCCTCTCTACTCTTAACTTCCTTTTTTTTTCCCCCTTAATTCCGATGATGATTTGTTTGAGTCTCCCAGCATGCACTGGGCATTGTCAAACGACTCGTCATCAGGGGGCTGCTGTAACTCCCACAGCTTCCTTTTCCTCCCTGAAACAAAGGGTCATTGGGGAGCAGCACTGTGGTCACTTACCACAGCTTCAGTCACCGCCGTCCCTTGATGATGTCTGGTTTCACTGTTTTGTACAACCCCTTTAATTATTTCCTCTATTTTACATCAACTTCTAGTTTTGGCTTGAAGTCTACCTACATTTTAATATTTTGTTTTTATATTTTGTAGGCACTGAAAAGTTTTGTGGATCGGTGGGTTTTTGAGTCCTGAGTCCACGTAGTTAAGACTGTACACGGCTCTGTATGCACTTGAAAAGGAATGGAAAATGTTATAGGTTTATCTTTTATCTCTTTCTCATATTTTACTGGTACTGCTACACGTTCATGTGTATTACCATTATGTGTGTGTCACATAGGTACTGCTACACTATTCTGTGTATTACCTTAAGGGATAAAAGTGTAACGTATATTTAGGTTAATGCTACGTATAAAGACTGTTATAGTTGTAGGGAAAGTGTAGTGCCCCAGTTAGGCCACCAGATGGGGGTAAAGTTATGCTCCGCATGTAAATAGTTAAAGTAGGAAGGGCTAGCTGTGGTTAAGCTGGGGAGCATCCGACATTTTAGTCAGTTGGGCTAGGTGGCCCTGACAGGGCAGTTAGCCCCGTAACGTTTAAGGAAGAGCACAGCCATCGATAGCACAGGTCAGGACAACAACAGGCCAGGAAAACAACAAGATAGAATTACAGTGGGCTACAGCAGTGAGGTACAGAAGCTGAAGGAAAGGCCAGAGAGTACAGGGACACAGGAGACTCCATGAAGTGGCAGCTTATTGCATGGACTGATGCCCTCAGTACCGGGGCTAAATGGCTGAGGGAGTCCCCAACCGCAGTGAGTGTGAGCAGGGAGGATGCTGCAATACCGTTACAGGCGGTAGGTCCCTGCAATGTACTGGAGGCCATAGAAAGTACCTCAGGAGAAGCTAAGGCAGTACAGAAGGGCAGGTCGCTCACCATGTGGCAACTGACTTCAGGTACAGATGATCTAATGTCTGGGGCAAAACAGACAGAGGAGTGTCTAACTGTGGCAGAGGCAAACAGGGAGGATGCTGATAAACCGACTGGGACGGTCCGACCCGGGTACGTGCTGTGTAGCCATGAGAGAAGTGCAGGGAATGATGAAGAAATATGTATTGTGCAACCTGTGATAAAAGCTGTGGAGTACAAGGATGTGCTGTGTAAAGAAACTAGTAAAGTTGTTCAGTTAAAAGTTGCAATGGACTGCGCCTCAGTTTGTGTGAAATCATCTGAAGATAGTCCCCTGCAGAAGAGAGGAGACTGAAGGAGTTGGACCTGGAGCTACAGGTAGGCTGACAGAAAACTGTCATGTCTATGTGAGGGGAAGCCAGGACACCGTTGCCCCGGAATCCTCAGCCGCGACTACAGTCCTGGCTGAACCTTACACACTCGTGCAGGAACTGAGTGCTTGTGCCTGCTAAGCGGAAAGCATCTCAACTGCATTTTCAGAGATCGGTGGGGGTCTCAGGAGTATAATACTCAGAGCTGGAGTATTGGACTGGCATGCAACATTCACCAGATCTTCTCTATCTAGATTTTATGGGATTGATTGTAAGGTCATGAGAAATGGCCAGTTTTAGAGGGAATCTGTCACTCGCCAGGACGTATATGACCTACTGATATGGGCATACAGGTGGTAGAAATGTTACACTAGTCCTACCTGTATGCCTCATATTAGCGGTCTTGTTGTTGAGAAATCTTTTTTTATTTCTGTATGCTAATGATTTCTTCCAGGCTCTTGGGTCCTGTAAGAATTCTCTGCCTCCTATCTTATCATGCCACCCCGCTCCCATGCACGTCACACTGCCCTGTGACGTACAGTTGTGGCGCCGGAATCCCACTACTGCGCCTTTCACTCCCTTCTCAATCCATACCTTTTCCTCCTTTCTATGGGCAGTGTATTCAGGCTTCTTTGGTGTAATTGAGTCACTGCGACTTCCGCTCCAGTGACCTCCGGCATGTGCAACAATAAGGTGCTCTCCCCACTTCCTCCCTGCATGGTCATTGATAGAAGCCTTGTATTTATATGTATACATGTGTATATGGTTCCTAGCGGGAAGGAAGTGGGGATAGTACCTTATCGTTGCACACGCCGGAGGTCACTTGAGTGGAAGTCGCAGTGAGTTGCAGGCGCAGAAGACATAACTCAATTACTATAAAGTGCTAGTGCTGTGTGACACAGCCCCCTCCCGAGGAAGCCCAAGCTAAACGCACATTGGGGCAGCTGGCGTGGCATTTCACCCGTGGTAACATGGACAAGTGCGTAATATGCTTTTTTGCTGGATATATTTGCTTTGAATGTACATATGGTCTAGCATAGAGTAGCTATACATTTCAGACCTCACTCAGTATGCAGATTATTGACGAATAGAAATTGGTTATGGATCCTATCGATTGATCAGTATTCAACATTTACATTTGAAATCTATTAACACTGAAGCACTAGGACTTTATGATAATTGAGTTATGTATACGCCTCCCACATCTTTATTAATGTGTGGAGTACAAGCCACTAACATCTGGTTCCCTCTGTTGTAATCACTATTGACTTTGTCCTTACATATTGATGGATTGCTATGTATGCCTTCTTGTCATTATGATTTAATAAAATAACATGATACTTATTGGTGGACTACTGACTCCCATGTTTTCAGTAATAAATACAGGAAGGACTAGATTAACATTTCTGACATGCCCACCAGGGCCATGGGGTACTCGGAACCAGGTCGAACAGTTCTTTGGGGAAGTCACGGGGCCGTGACCAGACTCCGTGGCCCTGGCTGTGCCGTAAAATGGGGAATATATATGGGATTTAACGTGAAGCCACCTGTGGTGTTCGGCAACAGATGGCGGACGCTGCTAAAGGAGACCGCTGGGGCTGAGGGTGACGCAGCTGGGATGGTTCTGCTCCCCACAGGTTGAGCAGGGCCCCAGGGCTACCGGTTCTGTTTATGTCAGGCTTTGTGTACCTTGTGGTGCAGGACTCAGGGCGCAAGAGATCACTGGAGGACACAAGGACTGTAGTTTTCTTTTCCTTTACTTGATGGTTGATAGTACAGACCAAGGCACTGGTAACAGATCGTGATGGAGAGACGGGCAGCCTGGAAGCAATTTTGGATACACCTGGCCAGGTAGGTACGGAGCCCTTCCTTCTGCACTGTCCTCCTTTTTTTTCCTCGCAGCCTAACAGCTCACCCTCCTGCTGCTGTCTCTCTCTTTTTTTTTTTTTTAAAAACAAACCGTTGCCCGCATGGCAGGCAGCTCGAGCCCATCACAGGTGTCGCTCATTTGTGTCAGCTCCAGGCTCTGATATGCTGCTGTGCCACCGGGTATTAGATCGGGCCAGGAGACCTGCAGTCCACTGCCCTCTGGATTTAGCTGCCGGGACTTCAATACCTGCGCAACCACGGACTCCGGTATCCGATCCCTAGCGCTCAGCTCTGGGGCGAGTTTAATCACAGCTCCACTCCCCAGGTTCTACTCAACTTCTCTCCTACTGACACCTGGTAAGGGGACCACTCCTTGCTTCCAGGCATGATATTCCTCCCTGTGAGGGAGGCAATGTCACTGTGGCAACCAGACTCCTGGGGTGCCACATTCCCCCCTAGTGAAATTCAGTTCTTCCGGACTGAGGAAATATAAAGAAATTAACAAGTGAACAATCATAACTATTTACAAGATTTCAAAAATAAAAATTACAAAAACCAAAGATCAAAAATAGTCCTGGTGACAATTAGTCCATGTGTCATTGTCCATTGTTCGTTCCTGAGCCAGGTTGGTAACTATATACAAGTATTGTCCTGGTCACAACGAGTCCAGTAACCCAATCGTCCATTAAATCAAGTAGAAAATGATTGCTCAAAAGTTCTTACAGAGTCTCTGTAGGCTCATATGCTTGACTGTTACATACTTAAATTACATATTTACATACCTTATTTACACGATCTACTTACAAACGGAACCTTACCGGGATTTGACCTAGGGTACTACGGGTAGACCTTTGTAGCACTGGTACTGGTGTAGTGCGCTCTTTATTGGCTGCACTATGGGTGACTATGTAGCACGGGTATACCGGATGTTCTACGACTACTGATGCTCACTGTGGGCATGACAGATTTGCGGCTGGCAGGGGGTGGATTCTCTTGCTCCATCTGTTGCTTGAGCCTGCTGGTCTTCAGGCTGGTCTTGAGTCGCATACCTTTCTGGCACTACTAGCTAGGGAAATTTCAAAACAGGCACGACTATGGCCTGGTTCACCCTTGTCCAATTTGGAGGGAACTCGCTGAGTACTGTGCTGATCTTTTCCTCCACCTCTTCCACTGGCTGAGGAATGTCTTGGTCTTCAATCCTTTCCTTTAGTTGGTCAGGGCATGGTTTTAGATGATCCCTCGACACTGCTGCTGAGGTGTCTCCTCCATCTTTACGAATGAGGCACACCTTGGTGTTATCGAAATCTGAAGGTAAAACGGTGTATGGCTCAGCCTCCCACTGGTCATCTAGTTTGTGAACTCGTCTCTTCCTTTTGAGTACCTGTTCTCCAGGTGACAAGGGAACTGCAGGGGCGTGCTTATTATAATTTCTTTCCTGCCTCTGTTTTGCCTGGGACAAATTTTTCTTTACACATTCTTGTACCTTGTGATATTGTTGCTGCCGCTCCATATCCCAGTCATCATCTGGTGATGTCGTTTCCGGTGTTAAAACTCCCATGTCCAAGTCAATAGGTAACTTGCCAGGTCTTGCCCTCATCAGGTAGGCAGGTGTACAGTTGGTGGAGTTCACCGGGATGTGGTTATAAAAGTCTACCAAATCCGGTAACTTCTCTGGCCACAGGCTATGCTCTTCCAGGGGCAGCGTCTTCAACAGGTATATTACTACCTGGTTCATTTTCTCGCATAACCTGTTGGTCTCGGGATGATACGGCGTGGTTCTTATTTTCTTGCAGCCATACTGGTTACAGAACTCCTGGAACACTTCTGCTTCAACGGCTGGGCCTTGGTCGGTAAGCACTCGTTAAGGGTAACCGTGGGGGCGACAAAAGTGTTGTTGAAATCCTTTGACAGCAGTCTTCGCCGTCTGAACCTTCACTGGCACTACTACCAGGACCCGGGAGTACTGGTCTACTATGCTGAGGGCGTAGACATAACCTGACCGGCTTCACATGGTCCAAGGGTACCAGCTCAAGCGGTTGTTTGGTGACTATGGGCTGTAGGGGAGCCCTCTGGATTTCACGGTCTTTCCATCTCAGGTTGCATGGACCACATTCTTGACACTATTTCTCGATTGCTTTCCCCATGCCAACCCAGTAGAATCGCTCACGTAGCAGGACTTCCAACTTCTTCCACCCAAAGTGTCCTGCTCCATCGTGGTATGCTTCTAAGACCATTGGCGCATCCCACTTCGGGACAACCACCTGCCAGACTAGTTTGTGGGTTCGGGAGTTGACGCTTCTCCGACACAGCTTCCCCTCATAGATGAACAGCTTGCCCTTCTCCTTCCACAACTGTTGGGTCTCTTGTGGAGCATCTGGACCAGGGTGCGAATCAGCTTGTGTTAGCAACTCCTTTACTAGGCGGAATGCTGGATTGCTGTCCTGCATTTCTACCCATCCACGGTGGGGTAATGGGTTAATCGTTGCCTCATGTGCGGCATAGCGCTTGTCCCTCACACAACGGGAGCACTGGGCCGCACCGGGGTGGTGGAAGGCTGGTAACTCCATTTCTTTGAGTTCCTCCGTGTCTTATCCCCCATCCTGCAAGTTGGGCATCCTGGACAGCGCATCAGCATTAGCGTTTTTATGCCCCGCCCGGTATTTGATGGTAAACTCGTAGTTGGACGGCCGAGCCATCCATCGCTGCTAAAGGTGGATCAGCGTTTTATTATCCGTATAAATGGTAAACTTCGCTGAAGCCAGGTAGTGTTTGAAGCGCTCTGTTACCGCCCAGACTATGGCGAGAAACTCCAGTTTAAAGGAACTATATAGTTGTCAGGATTCCTTTCCGTGGGACGAAGCTTCCTGCTGGCGTAGGCACTCACTCTCTCTCTGCCTTGCTGTACCCGGGACAGCACTGCTCCCAATCCCATGTTGCTGGCATTCGTATAGAGTATAAAGGGTTGGCCATAGTCGGGGTAGGCCAGGACTTCGTCTCCCGTAAGAGCCATCTTCAACCGAGTGAAGAATTCTTCTCTTTTACTCCACTCGAACGGAGGACTCGGGTGCTTGGCCTTCTTGGACTGGCCTATTAAGAGGTCCTGAATGGGTGCCGCTATCTTTGTGAAGCCCTTTATGAAACTCCTGTAGTAACCTACCAGTCCAAGGAACTGCTGCACTTCCTTGATAGTGGAGGGTCTTGGCCAGTCCTTGATCATGGTGACTTTTTCGGGGTCTGGTGCCACACCTTCAGCTCTTACCACGTGACCTAGGTACTGCACCTTGGGCTTCAACAGGTGGCACTTGGACGGCTTTACTTTCAGGCCGAAACCGGATAAGGCCTCGAACACCTCAGCCAGGTGCTCCAGGTGGTCTTCGTACATCTTTGAGTAGATGATTACATTGTCCAGGTACAACAAAACGGTTTCGAAGTTTTATGTCCTAGGCGATGTGAATACTTCTCCGTCCAATTATGACAAGAGCATTCTTAAAGTGATACGTTTATTGGCTAACCAGAAAATTATATGTTCGCAAGCTTTCAGAGCGCAGAGGCTCCTTCTTCAGGCAAGATTACATTTGGAATAATTATGAAAGGCCCACCAGGACCGTGGGGTACTCGGAACCGGGTCAGACAGTTCTTTGGGGAAGTCACGGGGCCATGATCAGACATGTGGTGTTCGGCAACAGATGGCCGACGCAGCTAAAGGAGACCGCTGGGGCTGAGGGTGATGCAGCTGGGATGGTTCTGCTCCCCACAGGTGGAGCGGAGCCCCAAGGCTCCCGGTTCTGTTTATGTCAGGCTTCCTGCACTTTGTGGTGCAGGACTCAGGGCGCAAGAGATCACTGAGGACACAAGGACTGTAGTTTTCTTTTCCTTTACTTGATGGTTGATAGTACAGACCGGGGCACTGGTAACAGATCGTGATGGAGAGTCGGGCAGCCTGGAAGCAATTTTGGATACACCTGGCCAGGTAGGTACGGAGCCCTTCCTTCTGCGCTGTCCTCCTTTTTTTTCCTCGCTGCCTAACAGCTCACCCTCCTGCTGCGGTCTCTTTTTTTAAAAAAAAACAAACAAACCGTTGCCTGCATGGCAGGCAGCTCGAGCCTATCACAGGTGCTGCTCCTTTGTGTCGGCTCCAGGCTCTTGTATGCTGCTGTGCCGCCGATATTAGATCGGGCCAGGAGACCTGCAGTCCCCTGCCCTCCGGATTTAGCTGCTGGGACTTCAGTTCCAGCGCAACCACGGACTCCGGTATCCGGTCCCTAGCGCTCAGCTCTGGGGCAAGTTTAATCACAGCTCCAATCCCCAGGTTCTGCTAGACTTCTCTCCTACTGACACCTGGTAAGGGGACCCCTCCTTGCTTCCAGGCATGACATTCCTCCCTGTGAGGGAGGCAATGTTACTGTGGCAACTGGATACCTGGGATGACCCATTTCTATCACCTGTATGCCCATAGTAATAGGTTATATACGTCCCGGGGAGGGGGGGGTGGCAGATTCCCTTTAACAAATTGGGGTCAAAACTACTGAACTGAAGTTTGAAATTTCAAAATGTAAAAAAATCCTTAGAGCATCACCAAAAACTGACAAAATATCAAATGTCTTAAAACTAATTGCTGTGAGGAAATTCAGCAATGCATAGCAAATTGGATGGATAGAGTCAAAGCAATTGCTGACATAGAAGAAAATTCTGATACAATTACACCTTCGTGCACCAAGATTAATGGTCCTTAGTGACCCATCAACAGAACATCTTGGTGAACATCTGGCCCATAGAGTGTCCACCAGATAGAACACTAAAGCCCATTTTTTTGGTTCAAGAGTCAAAAGTAAGTTTTCTATCACTGCCTGCACACATGTGGCCCATTGGAGGGAAACCACTGCTTGTTGTCTTCTGGAGATGTCTACATAGAAGACAGACAACAACAATTACCAACGGGATTCTTACCATCCTGGTCACTGAGAATACAAAGAAAAGGATTATGAATCAGGACCATATATTATCTCTTTACCTGCGGCTATAAAAGTTATGTTGCATAGTTACATCTACTTTACCAGTCTTCCATCTCCTGATCCAAGGTCAACCAGTCTTCCGTTCCGCCCTTGCAATAGTTTTACCACATTAGCAGTTTGATTCTTGCCAGACGGTAAGTATGGGACCTGTATAAGATATAAATAAGATACCAAATACAACCTATGGACAAGAGTGGAACCAGGCAAAGGAGAGCTAATTTCAATTAATTCCTTGATTACCGAAATAATTTATTGATTTTTCCCTCTTTGCATTCCAGTGGTCTTAACTTTAATATTTTCAACTGTATGAAGCTTTCTTTTAATTACGAGGATCTAATCTCTATGAAGATCTCATTCTGTGGTACATACATTAGTGTTCAATTTATATACCGTACATTTTTAATGAAAGGGGTTTTCCCACGAAGAAAGTATACAGACAGGACAGTACGGGATTGCAAATGATTTTGTGAGGTAAACATTGTTTTTAACTTCTTCATGCCATGGCCATGTTTTTTTTTTTGTCTTCATGTTTTTCTTCCAAGGGCCATAACTTTTTTTATTTTTCCATCAATATGGCAGTACGAGGGCTTGATTTTTACGGGACAAGTTGTACTTTTGAATTACAACATTCATTTTATCGTGTGATGTACAAGAAAAGGGGGAAAATAATTTCCAAGTGTGTTAAAATTGCAAAAAAAGTTCAATTTCACAATTGTTTTTTGAGCTTTTTATGTACCATGTTTACTGAACGGTGAAACTGACCTGGAAATATGATTCTCCAGGTCAGTATGATACCAAACATTCATTTGCTAGTTAAGTAATGGGAAAAAAAAAAACTTTCTGTTCTCGCCATTTTCTGAGACCTATAATGTTTCCGTTTTTCAGGATATGGGGCTGTGTGAGGACTTACTTTTTTCTGCTCTGAGCTGTCGTATTTACTGATACCATTTTGAGGCAGCTACAAACAGAAAAAAACTGACCAGCACATCCCAACTAGTGTGAATAGGTGGCAGCTAACATAACAATTCTAAGAAAATATAAAGCTGTACTCTGGATTGTTTAGAATGGTAATCTAGCAACTTGGAACTGCATTACTGCCATAGAACATTGGTTAGGTGCTATATTATGTACATTTTGGAAAATTGGGAAGGCAATATTGCTATAGAAAAAAATTACAGTAAAAAGAAGGTACTTAGCACATAGATTGGCCAATGTGTATGAGCCCAACTGCAGCGTCAATGCGTACCTTATAGTTGGGTC
>VIAB01003445.1:120387-138576 GCA_009801035.1 Oophaga pumilio
CTTACTCGCATCAAACTCGCCAGTGTGACGCCGGCCTTAGGGTGTCTGTAGATATTTATATGCTCCTACACTGTTGGCAAAGTAGTGTTTCTGGAGGCAACATTGGGCTTCCGCTCAAGAGAAGAGAGGTATCCACCAAAGCCCAAACATCTACGCTTATAATGGACTCAGAATAATGGTGAATCTGGGCTTTGAATTCTAATGGCAGTAAATGGTTTATCCAGTTTTTATTTTAAACTCCTTCTCAGTCTTTATAGGGATTTCAACTTAGACAAATTTTTTTCTACCCACACTTTTTGTGGGTTACTTGCCATTTTTGAAGTACAACAGGTGATTGTATGTCATAATTAAGGTCCCCATACACATTAGATGAAAATTGGTCAAACTCACCAATTTCGGTAGGAAAGTATGGGGTCATCCCAAATTTCCCATGACAGATGATTTTGGGGGAGACATGGATCAGACAGTAGGAATTTCAACACCCAATCCTATTTTCAGGTGAGTCAAGGCACTGCCAGATCTATCTAGCAACAGACTTCTCCTCTTTGAAAACACATGAACACGTGGCCAAGTTGATCGCTGACGTGTATGGAGGATTCAGCAGAGATAACGTCTTTTCAGTAGTCAGCTATCTCATGTGTATGACCAACTTTAGAAAAATTAAATAAGCCTATTAAAAATATATTCAACTTTATATCACTTTTACTCTGGTATTAACAGGTTTAGACCTTCCCAAGCTACAGCTTGGGTAACATTGCTATTTAATTGACAAAATATAAAATGAAAAGATATAGTGATAACGTTGGTTTTGTTTTTAAGTAACCAAATAAAAGTTGGTCAGGGTCTTCCAATTCCTTCTAATTTTGTATTTCAATAGTTAAGTGCCTGTCTGGATTTAATGCAATATCTTGGTCAGATCTCTTTCCAGATAAAAGTCTTCTTACTGGAATAGTGAGTCAATGTCTATAAATGCCAATAGTCTATATTGTGGTACTTGTTCCTTGTGATTAAAAGCACTTCAATAAATCTGAGCCCGGTGAAACACAACTATACAGAACAGAGATTGAGATTAATGGTCGATCAAGAAGTGTGAATGAATTCTCAAAGATGTATGCTACCCGTCTCAATCAATTTTGCCTTTCTATAGTGCCCATTAGAGAGGAATGGATCGATCTGCAGAGGATCGACTTTGAGTCGAATTCCCTTAAATTCTCAGGACCCCGAGAATGCAAACACTCTGCGATTTGATTCTCGAGGATTGCCCTCAAAATATATGCCCATGTTACACACTGCCGCAAACTCACAGAGCAAGCTAATATCATCTGGCGCATGGGCTTCCTTATAGTACCCCGCAGCCATCATATTACATGTTGCAGCCCAGCTAATCCAGGTGGGCTAAAGCCCCCATCACACACAGCGATCTCGCTAGTGAGATCGCTGCTGAGTCACTAGTTTTGTGATGCAACAACGATCTCCCCAGCGATATCGCTGTGTGTGACATTCAGCGACGATCAGCCCCCCTGCTGGGTATCGCTGATCGTCGCTGAATGTCCTGGACATTTTTTTGATCGTTGGTCTCCTGCTGGCAGGCACGCATCGCTGCGTGTGACAGGCGGGAGACCAGCGATCAGCTGGTAACCAAGGTACACATCGTGTTTCCAGGCGCAGGGTGGTGCCTGGAAACCCGATGTGTACGTTGGATACCAGCACGCTGCTGCAGGGGAGCTGGTAACCAAGGTACACATCAGGTTTTCAGGTGCCGCGCAGCGCCTGGAAACCCGATGCATACCTTGGTTACCAGCTCCCTGCACCAGCGGGCTGGTATCCAACGTACACTGCGGGTAACTAAGCGACGTTACCCGCAGTGTCGCTATCCTGATCGCTGCCTAAGCTGCCTGTTTGGCAGCTCAGTAGCGATCATGTGGCGACACACCAGCGATCCTGACAAGTGAATATCGTTGTCGGGATCGCTGATGTGTCGCTATGTGTGACGGGGCCCTAATACAGCTAATATAAAAAATGTGGGAGGGCCAAGCAGTGCCATTTTAGGCTTGCAGGGATAGGAATTTCAAGCTTACAGCTGATTCCACATAGGGATAGAATAAGACCTAATCTAATTGTGATGTATTACTTCAGTGTTGAATTACATTACAAATGGGAGTTACAGTATATTCTAAGCCTGTAAATATTAATATAAAAATTGAAGTGATTTAGGGAAGTTCTGTAGCTGTATAGTCACTTAGTGTGACTGAATTGATTGATCTGTGATATGCTGCAGTAACGCCAACTAAATAACACCATTTTTCTATTCTTCACACCCTGCAAACAAGGAGGGCAGTATTAAACCCCTCAGTGTTAATTTTGCTAGGAAACCAAAGTATTGAAACCAAAGCCTGTGTGTCACAGAAGGCGTGCATCCTGAATTGTAAGACAGGCAGCCATTAAAAGAACAAGCTAAAAGAATAATCTCCATAATCCAGAAATTTAAACACACTTGTCTACCTTATAAAATGTGTGCGTGGATAAAAAAAATATATGTTTTTTGCACTTTCTTGTTGTAATAGTCCAATATTAGACCCATATATGCTACCTAAATACCGGTGGTTTACCACAAATTATCAAGCATTTTTCCCTATCGAGATACATTGAGGTTAAAATGACATTAATAAGGCTGCGTTTCCATTACAGAGCTCAAAATAGGATCAATACTTTTCTCAGATAAAGTATATCACTTTTAATTTTTGGTCAATTTTTGTTTTTTAGTATTGAGATTCAAAAATTTTCAGTAAAATTCTGCAAAGCTGCAAACTCGAATTTCAAACGGCCCGTCCAATTCCGGTCCCAATCTCACTAAAATGTTATGCCAAAATAAAGTGTAATGGTTAATGTTACTTTCAGGAATTTGATTAGTAAAAACCCTAAAGATATTAAACTAAAGTTGACTAAACCCACCGATATCAAGGAAATCATCCAACAATCTAATGTGTATGGGGGCCTCCCGACTCTCTGATGAGATTCCAAGCGCTGATCATTTTGTTTGGTTGCTGCCAAAGGAATGGCAGTGGCTCTTTCATAGAGAACAAAGGAACATTCGACAGAGCTGAGCACTCTTGTGTATGGGACGTTGGGAGACATAGCCGGCAGCCAAATGATTGTTTGGCTGACAGCTATCTAATAGTAGCAGGAGAAGGGAGAGAGCAGCAGACTGACCGAATGATGAGACAGGAGGTGTGTTTCAGACTACCTTAAACTCCCGGTAGGCACAGTAGCTAAGTTGTAGTCACAGATCATAATTATCTATTGGTATTACATATATTTTTGGAGCTCACTACTAAACATACTCCTAAAATAAAATAGCAAGTATTATCTGGTCATTACAAGATTTTCCTCTTTGAATTGAGATGATTGATCTTTTACAATTAAATCATTATTAATAAAAATTCCAAAATTGTGACTTTATATTTTGTTTCCTAAAATGCATGTTTTAGTTCATTATTGAATGTCCACATTTTATACAGATCAGTCCAACCATACCTTTCTGCAGAATTCAATTTCTTCCAATACAAATTCAATACATTGCAGCAACATGATGTTTACAGGCTGCAATTCACATTATGACCCCTGGGTGGGCACATATAAGAACGTATAGTATAAACAGCTCCCGACCGAGCATTGCAAAATTATGTTTCATTTTTTTTTCCAAAGCTGGTAATCTCGAGCAACACATCATCATATGTTGTGCCACGATCAGAGATAAGGAAGGACACACCTGTAGATATTTCATTATTGAGTCTAACTTTATAGTGTGTATCCATGACAGCCACGTTGAGTGAAAAGAGCAATAAACGCAAATAGTAAAGAAAAAAGGAATATACTTATAATAGTACATTTTAAACAAGACTACACGAGAGACTAACATCTTCAAAATTGTACAAATTGTCCAACTTTTAAGGTCCACACATTTATATACGAGTGTACTCCATAACTGGAAATCTACTACTTTATACGGGTACAATAAATTCACTCATTACACTGAAAATATATAGATTTTACCAGGATTAAATTATTTGCATAATATAAAAATCTAATAAAAACTGATTAAAAGTTCTATGTGTATAGTAAATGCTACATTATAGGATTGTAAGCCACATTTCAGTACATTGTAAGTAACACAATATCTTATTTTGAAACACAATTCTAAGTATTTTCTTGCACAATCTTAAGGGATGTGGCTATGGGGAGTGCAGAAGTAGCAGTCACACCCAGGCCCTGGTGCTTAAGGGTGTACAGCAGTCCTTTTTTGTGTACCCTTAGGCATGTTTAGTATAAGTGGCACATGAAAGAGACCTTTTTAAGGAGTTATCCAGGGCAAAAAAATTTTTTTTACTATGAGCCAAAAAACTAACAGGCAGATAATTGCTAACTAGTCAGCAACTACCTTCCTGTTCTATGCGGTGCCGTTTCAAAGAGGTCACTGACCGCTCCTGCCGGCGACTCAACTGTTTTATGTCATCAGATCAGCTCCTCTTCTTCTGGGCTGCTCTGTCGACAGGGCATGACTGTCAATGTCATGCTGATTGGCAGCCAGCTTCCTGCTGGCTGTCAATCAGCATGACATCAGCAGTTACATCCCATCAACAGAGCAGAGTAGAAGAGAAGTAGCTGTTCTGTCGACAGCTGTTCTGATTCCCTGGTTGGAACAGTCTGTGACTTTTCTGTGCCAGCAGAGATCTGAGCTGGGCCCACATTTAAAAAATATAATCATGGATAAACCCTTTAAGAATTTTGCTTCGGGACCTAGGAGGTTTCAATTTACACCTCTATGAATCATGTCTAATATTACGTAAATCTATCCTGCCATGAACTAGAAAATCTGTTGCTTTTTCTATTTTCAGGTTCCAAATGTCCAACAAGTGAAAAAAAATGTCATTAGGCAAATTTTTAATGTCTTCCATATGCAGCAATGTTGTCCAAGGAGGGGGTTCAGTATCAGCAATTTCGAGAGTTGTGAGCTATTAGAATGGTAGGTAGACGTGAATATCTGAGGACAATGAATCTATAGACATTAGTAAATTGCAACATCAACATGTATGTGTTGAAATGATTTACTGTCTGATGGCCAGATCCAATAGATCTCAGAATGTCGTAAGTTTTGAACCCACAAACCTTACTATTCTATGGGTATTAGGTTTAACTACAGCTGGAGAGTCACAAGATGAAGACCTGTCGCTGTATACTGTAGAATGCATCCTTTATAATTACTGTATGTGTCAGATGATTGTCAGGCACAGCTGATCGGTAAGACGTCTGCTAATTATTTTACCTTCTCTACACCACTTTATAAAAAACACAGAATAAGACAAAAAATATACATTTTTGCCCCAAGTCTGGTGGTCATCTTCTCTAAAAGTCATCTACTGTTGAGCAGCAGTCTGAACATATTATGGTCACTGCGTTGAAAAATAATAAATCTAACTTTCTGTAGAAGAAAGAGGCGGATTGGGGAATATTGTCCATTGAGCTGATATTAATTTCAATAAACAGTTTACTGGCGACTACATTTTAACAGAGTTGGTTTACTTTTCATTTTTGTCATGTTTATGCGTGAAAAAATATTGATATAAAGATAATATCCAGTTTCAAACCCCAAAATAATTTGTAGACGGATTGTTCATGGCAGAATGGCAGCTTGATTGTCCTGCCTGAGTCAAGATAAGCTGCTGTCGCATTGACAATAGAAAAAAGAAATCATGGCGGTCATTTTTTGGCAGTGGTTTCATGTCGTTATGCCTTTTTTTCTGCTCTTCTCGCAGTAATAATTGATATAACCGGCCCTGTATTTTTCATTTACAGACTGTAAATCGTTGTCGAACGAGCGACATGAGACTCATCAGACCCTTTAGTTTAATCATTGTGAAATTTATAAGGCAAAGAAAACCAATTGCTGTTAATTACCTTGTTTGTCATAGATATAAAAATAGAGTCCATCATTTTATATCACCTGCTTGACCTATCACATCGTGGTAAGGCATTGATGGCGGTGTTGACCCTTGTCTTTCATTATATTACATAAGTTGATCCTTTTTTTTAATAACGGAATCACATTTTATTATAGGTGTCTCTTTACTGCTATAACATGAGCTGTTCTCATCGTGAGATCTAGAATACACACTGTGGATACAGACACACTGATATATTGATAGTTGAGTACAATATATATAATTAACCAGTGATAATACATTTTCATACAAGCCACTAAGGAACAATATAAACTATCCTTTTCACAGCCTCTGGACACTTTATAATTGCCATTTCTGTTATCATACACACAATATCTGTAATATCGGATATGTTGGCAACAAAATTTTCTATGCTAAAAACTAATACAAAGTCATATATATACCTACAGTATACCTTAGTAGACATCTGACAGTAGGATCAACAGTCTATATGGACATGGAAGCTGATTAAAATTATATCTTAATATATGTGATCTGATGTCTTATTCCAGAGACATCCACATTTTTTTATATATGTAAATGAGCTGTTAAGATCTATGGGCCGGACACAGATCTCCTTGAGAATCTGGCTCCAGGGTGTTATCAGTGTGAGACATGTAATGATTGACAGTTTACTCACATAATCACATACAGCTCTGCAGTGAGGTCAGAGCTAATACAGTACAGAAGAAATGAACTTTGTCTCATTATAAAACATTTGCAGCAGCAGTCGTCCTCTCATAGTTCTGGCAACTCCTCTGCAGAGCTATGCCTGATTATTACTGATACGGTACAGCAGAGTTAAACCGTGTCTTATTACAAACACAACAGGCACATTTACAGTTGTCCTATCACAGTACTATCGGCTCTGCTGTGCTGCCTCTCCTCTCACATTGGCTGCAAATGAGATGGAAGTTGAAGCTCTATTAAAAAACAGCTGCTGTTGCAAATGTTTTTGTAATGAGACAAAGTTCACTTCTGCTGCAATGTGTTAGTTCTGATCTTACTGCAGAGCTGTGATTATGACAGCGAAGTTTCAGTCATTACATGTCTCACACTGGTAAAGCCCCCTTTCATTTATAATTAGCTCTGTAGGCGGATTCTCAGGGAGATCTCTGTCAAGCCTATAGATTTTAACAGCTAATTTACATATAAGAAAGGTGTGGATTTCTCTGTAATATGACTTTGTGTAATGCCCCATAGTTGTATGTGTCTTTAAGATGTAGCAGAGCTCGCAGCTCATATAAGTTGTTTATATATTAATACAGTGATGTACTTGTTATGTTCTGCTATCAGGAGGTTGTAAAAAGTCAACAAAGCAGCCCTTCTTTCCATATCTGGCCATAAGGTAACATGGTTAGAACTCATGACCGAGTCCTGGGCTTGGTAGAGAAGGAGACATTTTGTGCACAAGTATAGTCGCCTAGGAAAATTGAAGGAGCAGGTAAGGAAGCAGCCAAAAGCTCTTCTATATGAGAAACCAAACCCTCAGAATATGTGTGATAAGTACTGTGCATCTAAGCAGAAGTGGGAGTTTAGGAATCAATACACCATTTATAGATCTGCATTACCATACTGGAAAGTAATTGTGATTTTGGCATTGGAATTGAATCTCTGTTAAATCGTTTATCTGGATGTACCCGTGTATTCGTGCAACATGTAAAAGTTATCAACAGCCGCTCTGGCCTCCCTGTTTTCTGGACTATTTGTAGTGCACCATATTACATCACACTACCAGGAAACAGAGGTCACAAACTGTATTTTATTTTATTTTGTCTCTCGCATAGCGAAGTGCTAACATCCGCAAACCACGTGGTGCATGACCTTTGACATATCAGTGCATGCATTACAATTCAGCTTCCTATGATCTCCATGCCCATAAAGATAGCTTAGGAGGATTGCCAGATTCCCTTCAAACTTGAGTAATGATGATCTAATTTCCCATAGTGCCATATATACAGCATTCACCCCCATATGTCACACCCAGTACAATAGAACTATAGAACTATATAAGATGCTATATCCTTTGAAGAACCTAAAGATACCTGGCACTGTTATACAAGTGTGACACATCCAAAAGATAATAGAACACAATTCTGCTCTGCTGGAAAAATTACACAGCACACAAGTTTACATCCATTGTCATCTAAAAGAACGGTCCACCTTTAGAAATCAGCAGTGGAAAGTGAAGAAAAGCAGATGATCCAGCTTTCGATGCCGCAGTAAAATATTTGTATTTAAATTTCTCAAATCTGTAAGATTCTGCTTACCTATTCTTTAAGAATTGCAATGTAAAGGTCAGGATCTCATCAAGTGCTGGATCATCTACAAACTGAAAATTGGAGGAAATAAAAGATTTGGTTTTAAAAAGTTTTCTATTATCGACCTAGTATGGTAGATATTCTTATTTTCCCAGTAAAATGATATTTCACAATGATTTCAGTCTGTTGCTCACTGCAGATATCTTTTTAATAAGTTTACATAACAGAGTATGGAGAATATTCTACTGTGGACTCAAGCATGAGAGGTATTGACCAGAGAATTCAAGCAGGCCATATAGTGTATGTAGTTCAATATAGAAATGTAGTAATACAGATGTAGAAATGGTTGCCATGACTCATAACCCACATTGTGATAACTTTTCACAAGAGATTATATCACTTAAGACGATTAAGTAAGATTATCATTGCAGAAGCCATTTCTCTAAATCAAGTTTGGTGTCAAATTAAAACATTTTTTTGCAGTGATGTCCCAGTGCTGTGTTATCTGAGTAATGTAACCTAGAGATGAGCGGAAGTTTCGAAATTCTAATTCACAGCGAATAAATTTGCACAAATCTCAAAACTGAAAAGCTCATAAAAAATAAATAAGGGAGAGGAGAGAGAGATAAAGGGAGAGAGAAGAACATACTGACCATAAGAGCTTACACTCTGCAGGAGAGAGAGAGGACTCTGCTGACCATAAGAGCTTACACTCTACAGGAGAGAGAGGACCCTGCTGACCATAAGAAATTACGCTTTACCGCTTAACCGCAGAGAGGACCCTGCTGAACACAAGAACTCACTCTCTACAGGAGAGAGAGTACTCTGCTGACCATAAGAGCCTACACGCTACAGGAGAAAGAGAGGACCCTGCTGACCAAAAGAGCTTACACTCTAGAGGAGACAGCGACATAGATGACACTGCTAATCATTAGCGCTTACACTCTACAGAAGAGAGCAAAGACCCTGCTGACCATAAAATCTTACACTCTACTGGAGATGGAAAACAACTCTGCCAAACAAAATATGCTCCACTGGGAACCACTGATCTGTGATGGCCCAGGTACTGATCTCCACTGTACAAGGTATGATAATTCCTAAGATGTCATTGCTGCAGGGCATTATGGGGAAGCCTGCGTGGCCAAGTAAAAAGACATTATCCCACTCTCTGATGCTTCAGCAGTGTGGGAAATTATGCTGGGGAAGTTTATTTTTTGTGAACCGCAAATCAAATCTTGAAGTGTTCGAATTCGCTTGAAGACACAAATTTCAGGAAATTAGATTTGAATTCGATCCTACAAGGACCGAGGAGCTCATCTCTAATGGTTTCCTTTGCTATATCTTTACATTTTGGATTTTCCAGATCCATCAGTGCCATAACCACTTGTCTGTAAATGACAAAGGGTTTGATTGATTAAGACTACACATCCCATAGAGGCAACTATGACACCACACCAAGATTGAGAATTTTGGAACAAAAGCCTGCCACATGATTGTAATGTGAATCAGCATTAGAAAATATGGCACATTTTAGATTTTTGCAGTAAGTCTTCTACTCTCTGAACATCTCTAGTCTTGTGGTTGAATGACCCTTCCACTACGCTCTATCCTTCACACTGTGATTCCAGCTCAGAGGGGCATTTGCGCTCATTGAAGAGGCACAATGGTGATTGGCGATATAGTTACAGGCAATGTCTCCATGGGTAACTAAGAAGTCATTTGCACACTGGGATTACAAATAGTTCAAGGTAGGATTTCATGGAAGGGTAGCTATAAAGCTTTCCGGATCTACAGCCCAATAGTAGGTGGCCATATTGCAAAAAATAGAAACCTTGCAAAAAAAATGGATGACAATACACTTGATTTACATTTATAATGAACTAAATAAAAACAGTCCAAATAATAAATCTCATATCGGCAAATACTTGAAGTTAAATCATCAATGGTATTGAGGAGAACAGGACATTGGGTAACATTCAGGAGAGAAATGCCATTCACTCTGGATATAATAGTCATAGAAAAGCGCAGATGTCACGAATATATAAACGTAATAACAAGAGTGAGGGAAAAGTAAATTATCAGAGCATACAAAGCCAGGTAACTTGCAAACAGCGGGAACATTTATTAGAAGGTCTCAGCCTCCAGGCCACCATTCATCAGCTGGCCATACAAAACAAGCCATATTTCTTTCCTTTGAAACAGATACATAGACGGTAGAAATGCTAAGTGTACAGACCGCTTTTTTCTTAAATACTCATTGGCAATAGAACACGAAGACGCCTAGATGGTGACATTAACATCCACAGTTGGGTTGCTGTGGTGGGGGCTTGTCTGTCAGTCTTGTGCTCTGCTTTGAAGCCGTCACAGCTGGGTCCGTCTCTACGCTCTCCGACATTTTATCACAGATGATATCCACAAGGCGCTCGAATGTCTGCTTCACATTGATGTTATCTTTAGCGCTTGTTTCAAAAAATTCAAAACCTAAAAGAGAAGGAGAACAATTCATGACGATTTCACAGCGAGGGAGACGGAAGGGAAGGCTCTGCTGCAAAATACAAGTGACACATAAAAGGAGAGGATCATCTATCTATAAATCACTGGATGGTATTAGTCAATGTATTATTAAACATTGCAACGTGGACTGAGATCTAATAGGAAATATGGCTGTAAAGTCAGTCTGAGGCTATCGGCTCAAAAATGCAACCTCGGACAAACTTGACACTAGTCACTCCATCTATAAGGTATCGGAAGAACCCCAGTATTCACCATTTAATGGCTACACGTTGATCTGGACTCTCAATGTGGGCCCCCTGTGTGCTGCATCAATGGAGTAGCTACTGGACAGAGAAGAGAGCCTGAGGAAAGGATAGTAGAACGGGGATAAGTCAGTAACAGGAGTCACAGAACCTTTGACATAACAGTAACAGTAGCTAAAACCATAGTCAAAGAAAGATCTGAGGTCAGATGTTAGGAGGTAGACAAGAACAAAATCAGGTTTTGGTCAAAATCAAAAGAGAACACAAAAGCAAAGTCAGGGTCCCAAGCCGGGTCAGAATGTATAAGGAAAAAAACGAAATATAGCAGTTCATGATGTAAACCAAGCAGAATATGTACAGTAGCATCTCCTAGCAATACTGTGCACTAGCAGTTTAAGTAGGTTATGGCACTGGGACATTGGCTACTGCAGGAAGCTGATTACTCCTGCTGTGCTGATGGTCTCCACACAAAGTCATTCTGTCTGACTGGGCAGCACCATATGTCCCGGCCACACCATAAGTCTGGCTGGTCAATGTCTGCACTGCCCAGAGATACTGGTCATGACTAGAGATGAGCGAGTATGCTCGTTGCTTGTGTTTTCCTGAGAATGCTCGAGTGTCCTCCGAGTATTTGGAAGTGCTCGGAGATTTAGTTTCTTTCGCCGCAGCTGCATGATTTGCAGCTACTAGACAGCCTGAATACATGTGGAGATTGCCTGTTTGTTAGGGGATCCCCACATGTATTCAGGCTGTCTAGCAGCCGCAAATCATGCAGCTGCGGCGGTACAAACTAAATCTCCGAGCACTTCCAAATACTCGGAGGACATCCGAGCATGCTCGGGAAAACACAAGCAACGAGCATACTCACTCATCACTAGTCATGACTTCTCCACCATCCCCAGCATAGCCCGCAGACTGGATCTGTTGCCAGGAGCTGTCATATTCAGACGTCGTAGTGACAGGTCCAGGTAGAGATGTGACAATGATATAACACACTACATCAAGTTAAAGATTTTATCTGACTCCCAGGTCCACCATCTACTGTCAAATTAATGGGGCTAGTTGGCTCGCTAAAGCTCTACAGATCTCTTAATGGCCCCTTCATTCCTAAAATTGATGCATCGCTGAGATTGGACCATTACTGAACACTCATTTAAAGAGGCTTTCCTAGAAGTAACCTATGTCAAATATCTGCAGCATATGTGATAAATGTATGATTATTGGAAGTCTACACAATGGGACACCCACTGATATCAGAATGGGGCCAAAAGACCACTGTGTTACTGGATACATTATTGAGCATGTGAGACCAATGCTCCATTCACTGTTTATAGGAGTGGGAATTACACCTGCTTACTAGCGCTCAATTTACACAGAAAACTTTGGGTTCCCCATCATTGAGATCAATGGAGTCTCAGCAGCCAGACCCCACTGACCATATATTCATTATCTGTCATGTGGATAGGTAATAAAGGTTGTATATTGGTCTATCCATTTAAAGCTAAAGATAGGACATCATTTTTCAGTCCTATTCTATTAACCATAAAAGTAAGCCGCAAAAGAAAAGTAAGGACCTTATAAAAAATATCTAACAGTGAAAACAAAAGCTTTGCATTGATTGGTTGTTAAAAGGCTATTCCCATATTCACAAATGGATATTATCGGATACTACATGTAAAAACAAGCAATTTTGCAAATTACAACTTATTAACATTTGCAGCCTTTCTTGAATTATTAACACTTTTTTTTGTTTACAGATCATTGCCTAGGAGACCGACCACCGCTGCTGTATAGCTTGTAAGCAATATGCTGAAACTTTTCGGGATTAGGAGATAACAGTGTGCTGCCATGATCCTGGCCAATTTCAAAACAGGGCTTACAAGCACTGGCAGCAGTGGTCTGTCTCCAAGGCAACGAGCTGTACAGAAAATAAAAGTGTTAACATTTTCAGCCGTTCTTGAGATATTAACAAACAGTAAATTACAAAATTGTTTGCATTTATAAGCTCTATCCGACCTATTAATAAAGATGTGAATAATCCTTTAAGGGGAGCAAAGACAGTTTTGATAAATGAGTTTTGATAAATTCTTCCAGAAAATCACTTACTGACTTCACTCATTTTATTTTTTTATTTTTAACAGCTTTAGGCTGAATCTCAAATCATGGCAAATTGATGAATGAATGATCTGTAGGAAGATCGATCTTATGCAAGCTTAGATAGGTCAACCATGGTCTTTTCCATCATTTTCGTGATAGTATCAAGCCATCGGGTTGCTGACAACCTACTCTTCACCTACTCTTCCTTCTATTCTTCAGTCCATGATGTCCTTCTCCAGTGATTGCTCTCTTCCTATGATGTGTCCAAAGTAGGCAAGTCGTAGCTTGGAGATCCTTGTTTCAAGTGACATGCCTGGCTTGATTTGTTCCAAGCTT
The DNA here is from genome assembly GCA_009801035.1 of Oophaga pumilio. Lineage (NCBI taxonomy): Eukaryota > Metazoa > Chordata > Amphibia > Anura > Dendrobatidae > Oophaga > Oophaga pumilio. The sequence continues at coordinate 133,837 of VIAB01003445.1, forward strand.
GGTTAGTTTGCTCTTCTTGCCATCCCTGGAATTGATAACATCCTTCTACAGCACCATCTTTTGAATGAGTCGATTCTTCTTCTGTCTTGTTTCTTTATCGTCCAGGTTTGCATCCAAATGTTAAAGGGAATCTGTCACCCCATTTTTGCCCTATGAGATAGGGCCACCGCCATCAGGGGCTTATCTACAGTATTCTGTAATGCTGTAGATAAGCCCCCGATGTCACCTGAAAGTGAAGAAAAACGAGTTATATTATACTCACCCGGGGCGGTCCGCCGTCCGGTCGGGTTCGATGGGCGTCGCGGTCCAGTCCCGGGCCTCCCATCTTGTAGCGAAGCCAGCCTCTTCTTTCCGTCCCTGCACAGGTGCACTGCTCTACCCTGGTGAGGGCAGAGCAGAGTACTGTAGTGCGCAGGCGCCGGGAAAGGTCAGAGAGGTCCGGCGCCTGCGCACTGTAGTACTCTGCTCTGCCCTCACCAGGAGCCGCGACGGGACAGAAAGAAGAGGCCGACTTCGCTACAAGATGGGAGGCCCCGGACCGGACTGCGACGCCCATCGGACCCGACCAGACGGCGGAACGCCCCGGGTGAGTATAATATAACTTGTTTTTCTTCACTTTCAGGTGACATCGGGGGCTTATCTACAGCATTACAGAATGCTGTAGATAAGCCCCTGATGGCGGTGGCCCTATCTCATAGGGCAAAAATGAGGTGACAGATTCCCTTTAAAACAGAAAAGAACAGACTATGTGTGAGCCGTGTCTTCGTCACCAGTGAAATGTTCCTCGATTTGAAGACTTTGTCCAGTGACCCCATTATTGATTTGCCCGTAGCTATTCTCCTGTTGTCTTCCGGTGTCGTAGCTGCGTCTTGAGTGATCATTGATCTGAGTAGGGTGAAGTCCTTTACAACTTCCAGTCTGTCACGGTCCATCTCAAGTGTTTTCCCGTTGTACCTGGCAGTAGTCCATATCTCCGTCTTCTTTACGTTGAGTTGCAGTCCCATGTTCAAGCTCTCCTTGTTTGATGTTCGAGCTCATTCACCTATGCTTCTTCAGATGACGTGTTTTTTAGTTGATGTGCACTGATAACCGTTTGTTTTATTGAAGCCTCAGGTTTTCTCATAACATGCAGCATAACCCTTTGCAACCTAATCTCTTTCTTGTATGCCTTTAGGCAGGCTACAAAAGGTTATTTGAGATTTTTCAACAGTGACCTTTCCATTGTCGTTCTCCCATACACAGAACCGGCATTTGCAAAAGCCACAATTGTGTCTCCAGTTTCGCCTTGCTCTGGAAGCTTGTAATTCTTTCACAGGTCTCTCTTAGTGCCCCCAGCTCCCCCAGTAGTCAACATAGCAGAAAGCTCTTGCAGACTGTGTAAGCCTGTGCCACTCACCGAGTTGTTCTGCTAGGTGTTTCCCTCTCTCTGCTGAGATCACTCGTTCATCTTCCATGTCACATTTATTACCGACCAATATCACTTGAGCGTTGTCCCAAGAGTAAGTCTTGATTTGCGTTGACCTGAAATATAGATATTGTGTGAGTCATTTTGTTTAGTTCATATACCGGTTTTCCAGGACATAAAAAGCGAATACACTACAATGAGGCCATAATCAGATTTCACAATACAACCTGTATTATAATATTAAACAGATCCTATAGACCTGATATGGCTAGTGTACTTACTTTCAAATTCCATGTAAAAATAGCAACACATTCCACAATTTAAAGGGGATATCTGACAATTTTTTTTCCACTATGGGGCTAACTACCTGCCTCGCCAGCCCTACAATGATCTATTCTGCATTCGGACCTTCTCTGCCAGCAATTTTTTCCGCTTCTGATGATGTCACATTGGAAGAGCAGCTCTTTCTCTTGTTCTGCTCCGTTGACAGGGTGTCTTGCCGAAGTCATGTTGATTGACAGGCGGCTCCCCACTGCCCAATTGCAGGGAGCCAGCCATTAATCAGCATGACGAGAGCAGTGACAACCCATCAACAAAGCAGATAGGAAGAGAAGGAGTCTAATGTCAAAGGAAGCTGGAGAATTGCCGCATGATCCATGAGAGATCGTCGCAGGGCAGAACAAGCTGTAGTAAGCAACTACCTGGCTGTAACAGGAGTCCCGGATAACCCTTTTAAAAATAAGTATTTTACAAGTCCACCTAGAACTGCACTCATAAAATGCTGATTTTAATAATAGGCAGGGAAACTTTCCCAATGGATTATAAAGTGACATGGATCTTAGAAGTATGAACCCCAGCCATTTTAGGTCCAAGGCATGTACATTCCGTATAGTGAATTCTGGGGACGGATCTGCTTTAAAGGGAATCTGTCAGTAGGTTTATGCCACCTAATCTGGGAGTAACATGATGCAGAGACAGAAACCAGGATTCCAGTGATGTGTCACTTACTGAACCGCTTTCTGTAGTTTTGATAAAATCACTGTTTTTTCAAAAGATTATCAGTGGACCAGTAAACCTGCTGCCATGTAGTCTGTCCAAATTCCGCAGTTTATTACAGCTTTCTGCCTATGCACAGTGTTCACAAAAAGCTGCCAATCAGTGGTGTGGGCGGGGTTATACACAGCTCAGTATTCAGAGAATTGCTAGCTCTATAGCAGAATAAACGGTGATTTTATCAAAACTGAAGCAAGAACTAAAGTAAGTGACACATCGCTGGAATCAGGGTCTCTGCCCCAAATCATTCTGCTCTCAAATGGAGTAGTAAAAACTTGGTGAAAGATTCTCTTTAATTCCAGAGATTTAGACAAGGGATTACTGTACGAGAATAGTCTGTACGTCCTTTAATCTTAAACCTCAGATTTTGCTGAGAGCAGAATGCTCTTGATTTTCTATTAAAGTTGGGATATTGGAAAGTAGATTCCGTTCTCTATGAATGATTTCACCAAATTGAAAATCACTCATATGGATACATTGCATTGCTACATTGCTCCACATGCATTTTTATTATTTCTAAGAGCTTGTACAGTTAGCAAGAAATTACAGCAAATATGTCACCGCTAGAAGTGAAATTACAGCAAATATGTCACTGCTAGAAGCGAAGTCATCTTTAGGTCACTTTCAAACTTTCGTTCATTATTTCTTTTTTGTGCATTCGAAAAGCTGAACAATTTTCATCGGTGTCTTACACAAGCAACATTGTTTGAGGAGTGTAGATATAAAGAAGGTGATAGAGACAGATGATAGAGACAGAGATGACAGAGACAGATGATAGAGACAGAGATGATAGAGACAGATGATAGAGATGATAGAGACAGAGATGATAGAAATGTGTCACGTGCACCGAAAAAAACGCAAACGCATACAAAAACGCTTGAAATCACATACAATCGCGTCCAAACGCTGCGTTTTTTGTCGTAATGCGCACGCTTATGCGACTAAAAATCTCAGCGTTTACAAGCGTTTGCATGCATTTTTTTAATGCGTTTGATGTGCGCTCGAAACGCATCGCAAAAAAACGCAAGTGTGAAAGTAGCCTAAGTAGGGGTGGTTTAAACAAGTGTGTAGACATTATTTACTCAAAAACCACATGCACGCAAAAGCGCTGATGAGCGCACAGCCATACGCACGTCAGCGCACCCATAGACTATAATGTTATTTTTTTGCGCATAGCGTGCGCACACGTGCGCATGCGCTTTTTTAAAGTGGTTGGGCGGAAAAAAAATGCAACATGTAGCATCTAGCGCGTCTGGGCGCACACCTGGAAAATGCACAGCGCACGACAAACGCAGATGAACGCATGCAAGCGCTAGACCCTGCGCCCGCCATGTTAAAGATAGGGGAACATTGCGCATGCGACCGATAGCGCACAATGCGCTGCGCGATAAAATGCAAGTGTGAAAGTAGCCTTAGATCAGATTTTCATGAGTTTGGTCAGTGCGTCCAGTTTACTCATCAAAGTTTAATCAGTTTTTGTCATGTGAAAAAAAAACTGCTTGACATTTTTCAAGCTTCTCCTATCAGTCAATGAAAAATAGACAGCACAAGGATCGCACTGATCGGAAGAATGGGGCACTTTTATCCCTGACGGGGCACTTTTATCTTCATTTTAAAAGGGAGCGGCTGGTGGGGCTGCCAGAAAAAGTCAAGTGCAGCGCTCGGCAGCCACTTAGGAAATGAAAAGATCAGTGGGGAAGCCCAACATAAACTCCATACTAATGGGGATAAAAGTTTCACATCGGCCAATTCCCAGTAGTTGGACCCCCACCAATCAATAAATTATCAATAATACAGTGGATAGGTGATTACTTGTTTTCACAGGAGAACCCCTGTAAGTGAATTTTTGTCACCGTATTGTTATGCAGGTGCTGGATGCAAAGCACAGAGGACACAAATGACACGGTGAACAATATAATTCTGTTTACATACAATAGTAATTTAACCCATTAAGGACAGCCGATACGCCTTTTAACGGCGGTAGTTAAGGGTACTTAAACCACAGCACCGTTAATTAATGGCGCTGTGGAAAAAGTGTATAGCTTCCCCCAGAGTCGGATTTTCTCCGGGGTCTCAGCTGCCGGGGTAGCCGAGACCACAGAGAACATGATTTGGGTCGAATTTTACCGACCCCGGGGTTGCGATTGCCATTATTAACCGTATACCAGCGACCGCAAAAAAAAAAAATACGATGTGCCATTTAATTCCTCTCTCCTCTGATGTGATCGCACATAAAAGGAGAGAGAAATAGGGTCCCCTATCCCCCCCGTACCTCCCGGTGG